>PVHX01004419.1:0-126161 GCA_004024805.1 Geosciurus inauris
GCTCAAGCCTGTAATCCCAGCACTCAGGGAGGCTGAGACAGGAGAATCGCGAGTTCAAAGCCAGCCTCAGCAATGGCGAGGTGCTAAGCAACTCAGTGAGACCCTGTCTCTACATAAAACACAAAATAGGGCTGGGGATGTGGCTCAGTGGTCGAGTGCCCCTGAGTTCAATCCCCGGTACCAAAAAAAAAAAAAAAAATATATATATATATAATGTGGAGGGGCTGGGATTGTAGCTCAGCGGTAGAGCGCTTGCCTCGCATGCGTGAGGCCCTGAGTTCGATCCTCAGCACCACATACAAAGCAATAAAATAAAGACATTGTGTCCATCAACAACTAAAAAAATATTTAAAAAAAAAAGAATCCAAAAATCTTAAAAAAAAAAAATATATATATATATATATATAATGTGGAAAAGATAACAAGAAGATGAAAGAGTGAGAATCTCTGACAGCAGCCCATCTGCTCTTCAGGGTGTGTCCATAGCACAACACCATGTCCACCTACCCATGGCCCTTTCTCTCCCTGAGATTGGTTTATCCTCTTCCTTTCCATGTCAATGCTTGCCACTGCCAGCTGCTCATTGGTCCTACAATTGTCTGCCTCTTTTCTGTTACCGAATCCATTCAAAAGGGATTTTTTGATCCTCTTGGTTTTGATACAGTTGTTGAGGAAAAGAAGGAAGGGAGGAAGGGAAGAAAAAAATACAGAACCAGATAGGTAATATATATTTCCCTCTTTTTTCCCACCCCCCATTGTCATTGTATATCACATGGTTATTTCACATATTCTGTAAGGCACTCTGCCAAGCTCAGAGGCTAAAAAAAGGGGAAGTGCAGTGTTCTCATAGAATTTACAATCTAGGAGAGACATGTATAGAATCATGATGAGTACACAATAGTTGTTCACATTGAAGCACATTCCTGGTGTGAGAGAAATCCAGAAAGAAAAAGCACTAGTCAGGGTTGGGAAATCAGTCACATATTCTTCTTAGGTGAAAACCAAACCAGACCTTCAAACCCCATCACCATCACCACAACTAACCATGCAAACAATAGGAGGAAGGGCCCACGTATCTGGGGTCAAGTTCCTTAAGAGTAAAGCCTTTGAGAAGGATAGGATGGATAGGATTTGGGAGGAGGAGGATACTTCAATAAAAACCTGTCCTTGAGGGAATAAAGCAGAAGGATGACACAATTACTGAGCAATGATGGGGTCTCTCATAAGAGAGAAATTGAAAAATTGCAGCTTAGAATTTAGAATTCTATATTGAATTCTTAAAATTCAATATTCACTGAAAAATTGCAGCTTAGAATTTTAGTGACCTGCCTCAGGTCACATTGTTAGTAAAGATTAAAACTAACATTAGGCCATGATGAATCAAAAGCCATACACTTTGTACCACACCAACATTTATGCTATAGAAAATAGACCCAGAAAACAAGACTGTGTTTCTCAACTTTGATGAGGATGGAGAAAGGCCACACTAATGAGAATGTCCTTGAATATGGAGGTAAGCTAAACTTGGAGTCTGGTAGAGGTTATAGTCATTAGCCTCGAGGACAAAAGAAATAGCAGCAATAATACTTTAGGAGCTAGCCAATTTTCTGAATTTTAGATAATTGTTTTTATATGATCATGTACTCATACACATAATATTTTCTTCACTATTATCTGTTACATGGAAGAAAATGTTTCATTGAAGGTTTTCATTAATACTTGACTTGTGTCATTGGGAAAATGCAAGAATTGAGGAACTCTTAACCCTAGAAATATACAGGCTACTACTTAAACCATGATACAGTCGGTTTTGCATAATTATTTTGATTTCCTAACATGGAACTGTTGCAAGGACATACACTAACTCTGAGGGAAACTAGAGTTTGTCAGAGATATACAGCTTTGAGAACCTCATCTTTAGAGAATTTGAAAGAGATCTAATCCACTATCTTTGTTCACACAGAGCTAAAAGCAACAGAGACAATGAAAATTCATCAGTAATTGGGCCTAAATGATGCTCCTGAAATTCCCCTTTCACAATACGGTTCTCTTAAGATGCAGTGATTTTAAGTGTGTGCCTGGAGCTTCCATATTACAGCTGTGCACATTTTGGTGTGCTGCTCTAGTTTAGTTTTCTCACCTGTAAAATGGAAGCACAATATTACATGTAAAGTGTTAGACAAGTGCTGGTCATGTAGTGAGAACTCAGAAACTGCTGATGTCATACTTGCTCTGAAGTTCAGGACAGGTATTTCTCTACCAAAAACCAAAATGCAAGGCCTTCCAAATTTCTTAAAAGTCTATCAGCAAACTATTAGAATTTCCCTTCTGCTAACATCTTCCCACTGGTTTGCATTCTCCACGTTGGCCACCTGTTGGATACAAAGTTAGGTGTCAACACACAAGAAGCAGCAGCAAAATACCCTAACCTGGGGCTATGGATTGAAGAATCTCAAGTGCAGTGAAAGTCCTGAATTTAAGTTACCAAATCTATTTAAATGTAAATAGAGGCAAAAGAATGACAATTGAGAACAAAGCCCTGAGTAAATCAGCATTTAGAAAGGAGAAAGAGAAGGGTGGTGGGGAGGATCCTAAGAATGTCCAATAAAGGTAGAACAAAATTCAGATCACAAACACAGACATAAAGAGTAAAGACTTGAAAAAGGGAGGGAATATCAGCACTGTAAAACGCTGCAGAATATTCAATTAGAATAAGCATGGAAATATGGATTAGGTCATACAGAGGATGTTGGTTAATGTATCTAGAAATATTTCCATGTCCTAATAGGTTTTCATACCTAATTTAGCTACTGCAGAAGTCTGCAGAAAGGACAAAATGAGAGTTCACTTTTTCCAAAGTTTGGTTGGAAAAGGGATGAGAAAGAGAGGAGTGTACCTAGAGGAAAATATGGATTCATTTTCATTGTTATTACTAATAGTAGTAATATTGCAATGAGTGGAGGGACTCAAGTATGCTTATGTATAGATGAGAAAAAAGAAGAGCAGAAAGGGGAGATGGAGGGGCCTTGGGGTAGAGGAGAGAAAGGAGGTGACTGAAGCTGATGGCCTTTCAGAGGTGCGGCATGGTGGGCTTCAGAGAAAGAGGGAAGGGTTACATTAGGAAGGTGAGTACTTCCTCCCCAGGGGAGGGGAAGGTGAAGAGATGGGCACTTGGAGTGACAGGAAGTTGCTGGGAGAAAATTGAAGTCATTTCTCCTAAAGGGCTCACTGACTTGGACTCAGAATTATCTACTGAGAGACAGGAGAAAGGCGGTTGTGCAGTTCGTTTGAGGAGTCATCTAATAGTTTTAAGTTAAAGCAGAATAAAAGAGCTGTCTAGGTTTGTGTGAGATTGTTTCCCTGCCCTAAGGATTCTACTAGGATTAGAAACCATCAATTTGTGGTGGCTTCTTTAACAGAGTTGCTTCTTGTCCAGTATGAATCTTTCTACTGCAGATGCCCTGGGATGATTGTTCATATGCCCTGCCTAGATTCTGATCTCTGGGCCTTTTCTTTTCACCTGGACCTTTGATTGATCCCAGAAGCATGGGTATGCCTGCATTCTAATACTGCTTCAGTGAGACTCTAGACCCCTTGTCTGGTTGTGTCCACAGAATCTGGATGTTCTCTCTTCAATGGGCTCACATCACAGTACTTGATATCTAATGCACCTAACATTCTGATAACTGCTAAGTCCAAGTCCAAAGTCAGGAGAAAATTGATGGCCCAGCTTGAAGACATTTAGGCAGAAAGAGTGAATTTTCCCTTACGTAGCCATTTGTCCTCTCAGGACTTCAACAGATTGGATATGGCCCATCCTCATTGGGAAGGGTAAGTACTTTACTCAGTCTTCTGATTCAAATATCAATCTCATCTGGAAACACCCTCAAAGACACATCCAGAAATGTTTTATCTGGCTACTCTGTAACCCAGTCAAGTTAGCATATAAAATTAACCATCAAACCATCCCAAAATGAGAAGATAAAAATGAAAATAATTGATCTTACTAATTAGATTAAAACTTTTTGTAGCCGGCAATGACCAAAGCCTCATTTAATCAGACCAAGTGATTAAATTGCATGGTAAGGGAGCCCTGTGTTACTTGGTATATACTTACCATAAAATACTACTTATTTTATGAGATTCAAATTTAGATGGGCATCTTCTATTTTGTTTCAAAAAATCTCTGTCTTCTGCTATACTAGAATAAGTTATAATTTGAGCTAGGAAATCAGACATTTTGGTTTCATCTTTTGACAACCCATATATGAAAAATAAAGTGTATTATTTATTTGTTTCAGTGGAAATACATTGGGAAAAGCAACCAATAATGAATGTTGTTAATGTATTAATATTTAAAAATGAGAGCATAAGATTATTTAATTCTCTACCTCTAAGCCCCCCACCAAATTATAACAGATTTTGATAACCAGACTTCTAGTTCAGAGTGAATCACAGAACTGAAATTCCCGCTTCCTCTAACCCTGAACAAATGGCTCAGGCTCATAAAATCATAGGTTTTAGAGCTGTAAAGGATATTAGGGATCATCATTTGATTAAAACTACTCTCTGCTTTTAAATGAAAAATTGCTGGTTTTAAAGAAGAGAAGTTATTTGGAGGATCTTTCAGCTCTGCTGCCTGACATTCAATAAGGCAGAACATCTAAGTCTTACTATCAAACAGCCATAACCTTGCTGTTAAGTACAACTTTTTAAACCTGTCAAGTAGTCATTAGTTCTCCCTTCTTAAAACATCTAACTTTGAAACTGTCTAACATTTTCCTGAGAAAATTCAAAGCATACATTCATTTCATGAAAAATTACCTAGAGTGATTTCTTTTTTAAACTGTACATCTGAGCAACCACAGTTGAAACCATTTTAATTATTATATTTCTAAGAAAAACTACTTGTGGATCTGGCATATTAGAATGTTTGTTTATTAGAGTCCCCCAAATAATCAAATGTTTAAAATTATAATCATCACCTTTCTCTTTCATAAAGGATCAAGAGCATAAACTCTTTGGGTTGTATCCTGAAGCATAAAAGTATCAGCTTTATATTACTTCCTGAATTAATAAATGAATAAAGTGCCTGTAAGTTTAGAAGTCATGAGGCTAATGGGCTTGATTGATATCTCTCCTCTTTTTGATTAGTACCTCATTATTGGGATATAAGTTTCTTGATATAGAAGGAAAGGAGTAATGGCAAAAGGATGCAAGGGGTCTTAAAGCTTCTGCTTGCATAAAGCACACATCACTTCCATCACATTCCATTGCCCCAAGCGAGTTCACAGGGAAGCCTTACATCACATCACTAGGATTGGAAGCACATTCCTTCCATGAGGAGTACACTAAAAAGGACCCTGCAGGGAGGAGTCCAATAGAAAAGTCCAGTGAACATTTTGGAAGAAAAATTAATTATACTATTTCACAAAGGAAACTAAAGCCCTAAGCAGTTAAGAAGTTAAACCACATGAACAACTTGACAAACTGCTTTCTTAAAAGCCCATGATTAGCATACAGCCTCCTAACTATGTGTTCACTGAATTTCTATTTATTAAGGACCTCCTCTTATGGATATGCCCTATGCATATATGTTTCTAAACACTATAGCTTCTCAAATCCCTTTCCTGAATTCCTCCCAACCTGGTCTATTTGTTTAGGAAGAAAATGAATCAAATATTTTTAGAATCACTTTAAGGGGACTAATATTCAAATTCATGGACCATTAAAGGAAATGAGTTGCATTAATCTGTTTCTACATACAATCCAATATCCCACTCTAGTTTTTTAAGGACCTAAAATCTCATCACAGGCAGTACAAACAACTTCTTGTCAAGTGATCTTGGCTTGGAAAATCTAATGTTTGCTTCATCTCTTTGGCTCCTCACCAAAACCCCTACAGTACTGGAAGTTTCATCTTACTTTTTATTTTTTATCTCAGTAATGAAAAGCAAAAATTTTGAGAAAAACAGGTGCCGAGGAATAAGCAAAACTAAGGGTAAATCAAGTAAAATAGGTTCGTATGTGAATGATAACTGATTTTGAACCATCGAGATTATGAGAACAAAAATCTGTTTGCAGCTGAAGTGATGGTAGATTTTGCAAAACATTTTAAATTGGAGCAAGACATCATCACATCATCATTCCATTAGTCTCTTCCCTAAGCCTCACTATGAGATGCCACAGAAATCTCCCGCTGAAAAAGAGCACTTGGTACTGCAACTCTATGTGTAGAGGATAAGGCACATCCAGGAACTTTGTGCCCTGTAAACTTTTCAAAACCCAGCAACTATTAAGATTGTGTCTACTTCTTTGGGTGAGAGCTAAAAATAAGGTAGAGCATTTGAAATACCATTTTTATAAAAAGTGCTCTTTGCTCTTTGAATATCACTGAATTGCTAAGAAATGGTTCCCAATGTATCAAGTAGCTTTCTTTTAAAGCCCACACAGGAAGCGTTGTTGTGAATGGCAGAACACATCTACCTCTCCTGTTCTTTACAGTCCTGCAGAACCTAAAATGATGATAAGTGACATCCTTGGGGTATGATGAAATAGAACCAAAGGCTCTGGAATATCTGAGGTGTGCTCTGTTTGTTTCAGAGGCTCTTTCTAAATCAAAAGTTGAGCAGACCATCACATAGCCTGCTAAAGGGTCTAGCATCATAGCTTCTCCAATCTCTGCTGGTTAAGGCTTCCAGAGCTCCCAAATGAACTCCATTATCTTTGGGAACTTATGCAAAACTAAGCCTGGACTACTGTGTAACAACTGTGTTACAATGAGCAGAACAGAATGTTAGCAGTGACTTCAGAAAGCCAACAGCTGCAATATGGCTATACTCCACCACTGCAGTTATTGGTATTGTAATAAGTGACTGCTTATGGACATTCATAGATTTATTGAGCATTTAGAAGTAAACACCCAGCTAGGTTCTAAATGCCATCCTCATATGCAGCTTTTTCAAGTGGAAATAACCATTTTCCAGGGTAGTTCATAAAAGCATCTGAAACCAACAGCATATCTATGTGCACTTGTAACATAAAAGCAGGCGACCTGATTATACTTAAATTTTATTTTTACAAAGGAAATTTATTTTTTGATCATAATTTATACCATATTAAATACGGTGTGACAGTAAACTGTTCCAGAACCCTACTAAAAACATCTATAGTCAGGAATCTCTGTTTATAAATTATTATTTGTAGTCTCATTTTTATGTTTTGTCCTTTAAAAGAAGATATTTTGCTTTGAAATTATTTCAGTATTTAAGGAATCTATGAATAGCAACAAAGATAATCCAAAGGGTTAAATGCATCTGACATATATTTAGAATTTTTAAATGCAGAGCATTTTGATTAACTCTATTATTATTTATCACAGAAAAAATGTCATGTAATCCTCCTGTAGGTTATAACTCAATTATACGTTTTTGGAAAGCAAATGTTTTCATAGTTAAAATTGCCTTAGGATGGAAGAGTAGGAGGTATTATTTCTATTGTAACTCAAAACATTTAGTGCACAATAGCACAATGCACTTTAACAGGCCTTCTCTATTTTTTTCTTAAATGGATCAATCAAGGAGAACCATCAGACAAAGTAATGATCTAAATAAAATATCTCAAATGGCATTACTACTGGTACATGAATCACACATTGAAAGCATTGACTTCCTGCTGCAGATGATATTTTTAAAATCCCCACTGAGTTCCATTTTGAAGGACCAAATCATTATCATATAGGTAGGAAGGAAAACAGGGTACTCAGTTTACACTAGAGGAAAGAGAAGAAATTTAAGTCACTCTGATCAATTCAAGCTGTATGCAGAGTACTCTGTCAATAGACACACTATGAGGCAGCTCTAGTTGAATGTTAATCCTTCCATTTTTAAAAGGTTACCTGGCATGTTAGCTTCATGACTTCCATTAAAGCCCATAGGAGTTGTACCATTACCATACCTTGGAAAGAATGCCCTCTAATGTTATTGATTTTTGATCTTTTGAACTCAAGCTCTGTTGCCTGTGTCCATGGACAACTACCCTGCCAAGTTCTTATAGGATTCTGTGTTACTGAAGTGCAGGATTAGTGTGTAAGCTCCTTTTTTCAAATTAATCAGCTTGTCTGAGACAAATGTTTTATCTTAATACTGTTAAGAATGCCCCATATCAAGCTTATTTCCCATACATAGAGTACATAGTTCAGAAGTGCCAAACAAAGTTTCTGCTAAAGTAAATGGAAAGCCAAGCCCCCAAACAAGGGAGCCATTGTGACATGGTCAAGTTCATTGCAGGAAGTGCAATGTATCTGAACAGTGGGGATTTGACTAGGACATGTGAGTGGCAGGGCAAGACAGGAAGCCAAGGGACCACACAGAAGGCTGTTGCACAGACTAGGGTGTAGGCAACAGGCAAGTAAGGAAAATTAAGGAATTAATTTGTAGCTTGTAGAATTATCATAGAACAAGCTTATAAAGCAAATGAGGGGGAAGGGTGTCATTAACTGTCATATGATGGGCACTGATGGGCTATATATCAAACTGGAGAACCCAACTAATGACAACAGCAGTGACTTGGGTCCAGCTACTTGTTCCTAAGCTGTGAGTTTTTCTAATTTTAAAAAATGTACACTTAGGTATTGATTTGAACTCTTAATTTTTAAGTACTAGGATCATTGTGTAGGCATCACAATGTAGTTTGTAGGACTTGTCAAAACTAAATCTGCCCTTAAATAACCCTTTGGAGTCTTCTACCGTGGAACCTACCTAGCACATGTTTGGGGCTCAGTGAATCTGAATGTATTCTGGATGGATGAAAAGAATAAATGAGTAAATGAGTAGAGAGGCTCTAAGGTGTTATGTGGCCTCAATTACTTATAATTGTAAGCTGAGCTGATATCAATACATGCTTCATGATAACTGCATTTGAGAAAAAATTCCTATTTAATCAAGTGAAGACCAAATAATCTTGAAGCTTTCTTTACATAAAAAATCATGTTTATATTTTTAAAATATTTTTACTCTGGTCTGTTTACTCAGTTTTTTATTTGCAACCTGTATAAATGATGATTATTTAGCAGCTAACACTGGAGTTCTCATAGAAATATTTTTTATATCACAAATTATTTTAGAAGGACTTTGAGCACTGAAACAAAACCACACTTAATGAATGCTCTGTATAAAAATAATTATGAATCAGGGATGGAAGGATGGAGGGAGAAAGGAAGACAAGATAGTGCAAGGTGGAAGGAAATTAAGGCTAAGGAAGAGGCCAATAACTATATCTGTAATGGTAATGACTTTTGTTGTTGGAGTTTTTTCTTTTGTATTTTTTTTTCTTTTTTGCTTTTATTTTATTCATTCATTCTTGTTCTGCTTTTAACCTCCTAGTTTGGAAACTTTGTATTGATCGAGATTTCTTTTTCTAATATACCAGTTTAAGGTTAAAAATGTCTTTGTGTGCATTTCTTTAAGGTTAAAAATGTCTTTTAACCATTTTTAACCAGTTTAAGGTTAAAAATGTCTTTGTGTGCATTTCTACCTCACCTATGAATGTAGAACTTTCATTCTCTACAAGCTCCATGAAAACATACTTCCCCACTTTACATGGCTTCCTCATGTATAACTTTACTGCTAATTGCCTGATCTAAAATCAGTAAAACTACAAGGAATCTCCAACTGCCATCATTCTTCATTAAAGCATCTCATCTAGTGACAAAAATAAAAATAAAATAAAAACACTGAACAGTGTGATCATGGAGAGTAGATAGGCTCAGGCTTTGCAACTGGAATTCATAGATTGTTTATAACAGTGTCGCTTTATTTTACACTCATGATTTAATTAGCACAGTGAACTTGTTAAGAGCTGTTTCCCCATACACCACTGAAGAAAAGGAGAGACACAAAGATTAAATAAGAAACCCAAAACCACACAGCTTTTATTCCATAAGTCCTCATGCATACTGATATTTTTCCTCCTTCCTGCTACTGAAAATTAGTCTATATGGTGACAAGTCATATGTATCGTTAGAGCAAAATGAAACTCTTATCAAAGTATAAATATGCTCATATTGCTACTGTCATTTGAAACCATGTTGTTGATAGTCAACTTTAATATTAATATTCCTTACATTCCTCCAGCATCTCTATTTTCATCATATACATTTAGTTAATGATTTTTAATTCTCTTCAGAAAAATAAATTGAGAATTACTTGCTTCAACTGTCAGGATCTCATGTATGTAAAATTAAGAAATTACCTCATTACTTTAATTCATATTCTGTATCTACATAGCAGCTCAGAAATATTAAATTTATAAAATGGATAGAATATTTGAATAACTAAACTACATTACACTTTACTATTCTTCATTGAACTGTGCTTCAAACTAGAATTTTCCATTTCTCTTCCTCTCTGGTATGTTTAAATATACTGACCATTTAATTTATTGTTCAAACTGATACACTTTGAGAGTGTAAGGGACAAGAAAATAGGACTACAGAGCTCACCAGGCTGTCCTGGAAAAACTCAGATGTACAGTTACCATAGATTTCAATCACATTAGACTAAATGAGTGTGGTCATTTCCTATACCCTAGGCTGAAAAGAATCAATACAAGTTAGTTCTCAGTGATGCCGGTCTTGGGAGGTGAACTGTCACAAAACTATAACTTCACAGGAGCTTAGTACCTTCTCAAGACTATCTGAGCTATTTGCGTTTTGCAGCCATTGGAGAATAGCAATGTCACTCTTATAGCTCTGAAATATAAAAAGTATGAAGGACACATTTTTCTTTGAGAACCAAGATGAGAGCATCTCCCTGGGGCTAAAACAGAGCAGAGAGCTAAGTAGTGTTTCCCATCATTCTCATAGCCAAGAACTGTGGTCTGATTCCCCAAATCCACTCCATAACCTCTGGGTGAAAAACTCCAGGATAAGTCCTATGAACATGAAATTTTAACCAAATCCATAAATGATTCATGTACATACTACATTTTGAGAGTCACTGATTTAAATTAAATATAAATAATAATATCATGTAAAGTAATTTCTAATTGCTACTTTCTTAGCCCTTTCCTTGAGTCATTTGCTATTTTAACAGATGCCAAAACCCTCTACTATTTTGCATTTTATCTACAAATGTAGGTTAAATTAAAGCGTCTTCAGGCTTTAAAAAGTTATTTCTTTCCCAGCATCTTTGGCTTTCCTTCTCTGTCCCTTCTTTTTGATTCCCCTTCTATTTATTTTTCTTTCTCCTCTTAAGATAGATTTACTAGTGCTTTCTTTGCATGCTTGATCATTTTTCCTCATTATCTCCACTAGAAAAATATAAAATGTGTTTCAATAAGTTGAACAGTGACAATACAAACTCCTTTCACCAATTAAAAAGTTCTCCTCCAAGCATTTTATTTGAGTTGAAAATACAAAATCCACACTCTCACTTACTTTATTCTTTTCATGCAGTGCTGTAGGAAATCTGTCGGTTACAGATTTCAGGGCTCTAGCTCAGTGGCCTTACCACCTGGCTTTGACAGAATTTCTTACACAAAGCATCATAAGACTTGAGGGCAAAATCTCTGCTGCTTTCATCACTGTATCTCAAATAGCTCCTAGTAGAATGTCTCGTGTGGGGAAGATATCCATTAATATTTGTCAAATGAATGAACACAAAAAAAGAAAAACTTGAGCTTCCTCTTGTCACATCAGCTCATGAGTGAATCAAACAGATGAAGAAACCCTTTCATGGCATAAATGAGAAAAACAGATTTGCTCTGTGTAGCTTTATAACAAAGTATTTAACAACTAAGTTTGATTTTTGTAAGTGTTCTGACTTTGAAAATGGAAAAGAATGTTTTGTGGAAGCCAGTCATTTGAAATATTGCCAGGAAACTCCTGTACTAATTATTGTTACTTTTATTCCCCAAATCTGTGAGAAGACTGGTGACATAGAGAGAGATATCTGAGGGACATGATTAGCAAGCATTTATTGAACTCTTACTGTTTACATGGGGCTATTTTAAAAAGGCACGACAAATTTAAAAGATATAAAATGAATAAGCATTTTCTTCCCCTATAGCATACTACCTTGATGGGAGGCAAGATTCAGAGCACAATTAGAGAACAATTTAAGACTGTGTACAACAAAGTGCTAAATTGAATGTAATTAAGCACATTTTCCATTAAAATTCCAAACAATGAGAAATCAGAGGGGAAAAGATTGATGTTGGCTGCCAGCAAAATGAAGCATGCCAAAATTAATTGAAGATGGAATACATAGGATTTCAAATTCTATTATGAGTGATATCATGGGGTATGTCCCCAATAGATTTTCAGCTTGAATTTTCCCTTATAACATGATGAGAAAATGTGATTTTATATCGGAATTTTTCTTTGTAGAATATTTTGAAGAACTTACTTCATAAATTTAGGACAGACAACTACAGTTTGAAAAGGAAAACAAAAAGATAAAAACATTTTTTATTATGCATCATGATTTCCTTTAACAATATTTGTTTGCTGACAATGTTTATACAGTACAAAAATTCAGTATGCAGACATTAGATAATGTGGGTTAATTTACAGCTATTAAAAAACAGGGATACAGTCTTCTTAAGGGAATTGCTTCAAAAGGGAGCATATGGCCACCCGTGACTCCACTGGTTTTATTTCTGTATTATGTTTGTAATGTCAGTATCTTTTCCTGAGAGGAACTCTTGGAAAATGAAGACTTTTGAAAGCTTAGGGTTTGTTCAAAGGTTAAGGGTCATACATTTTCTCTCATATGCTAAAGCTAGAGAGGAAAATGGAAAAGAACAGAGGAGGGATCTCATGAAAATGTGAAGGAGATCAGTAGAGAAAGGAACCAAAGGGTGAGAGGTTGGAAGGAGGGGGGAAGTGCTGGGGCGTGATATTGGCCAAACTACATTATTTTTTGTGTGCATATACAAATACGTAATAGCAAATCCCATCAATATGTACAACTGATGGAAAAAAAGAAAAAAAGATGCAAACTCATGCTGTCTGAAATTTAAAAAACAAAAAGAAGAAAAGATTAGTGTTTGCACTTTAGCAAAGAATTTTTTGAAGTAAGATCTCAAGTTTAGGTAGGTGCTACTTTTCATTTAGCTTTTTGTACATATTTAAATTTTCAATTTGGCCTCTATTTTAAACCCTCATAAAGTGATAGTACCTCTTTTCACCTCCTAAAACTTTATATTCATAAATATTCTACTTCTTGGAAATACCTTGATCTCAGAGAAAAGAAAAGCATCTCATGACTGACTTTACCCAAGAGCCTTCATTTTTTTAAAAATGGGGATCACATTATCTGTTCAAAGGAGAGTTGAATTTTACAAATAAAAAGAACAGAAGTGAAAGTCTGAATAAGTTCAGAATCACACCTCTATTTGTGATTTGCCTCTAGTTACTAATATGTCAGTGGAAGAGTCTCTGACACTGTATATTTTTAAAAAATGCAACTTTGCTGGAATTTTTCATTGAAGTATTAAACAGCTTCATAACATTTATCAACCACCTTGTGAGAGCATTCTTGTGTGCATGGCTACTTTCTGTTTACCAGAACCAGCTGTACCCTGATTTCTGAGAGAAGCCACAGGTGCTGACCATTCCTTGAACTCCCGTGTTCTCGTGGTCTGAGCTTGTTTTGCAGTCTGAGCAATTTCCACACCTGGGTCTGCAGTTCCACGCCTCCCACACCTCCCACGCCCCTCGGGGGGGGGGTAGAAAAGATATATAAACCCAGAGTGCCGAAATAAATGAGCTACGAGCTTCGAGCCTCTTTTTCTTCAGAATTGTTGTTGTGTGTGTGTTTCTTTCATCCGCGGCTCCCTTGCCGACTCGGTTTCACTTTGGTCTGGCGCAGGCGCTGGCATCTGGGGGTTCTAACCAAGATGGGAAGAAGGGGGGGAATGCTGAGGGACACCCCGGGAAGTAGGGGGTGAATTGTTAATAGTGCAGAAAATTAATAGTGCAGAAGATGGGCACTACCGTCAGTAGGGAATTGTTGGAAAATTGTTAATAGTGCAGAAGATGGGAACTACCTACAGCAGGGAATTGTTGAAAAATCAGATCGAAACTGTTGAAGAAAAAGGGTACAGGGCTAAAGAAGAGTACTATAAGGGCTTCCTTAAAGATTATAGAGTAGTCTAGTCCTTGGCTCCTTCATTCGGGAGGTCTCAATGTTTCAGATTGGGAACAGGTCCGTGCGGACTTGCAGAAAGGGCTACACACAGAAGGGCCAGTCTTTTCCCATTACCACCTTCTCTGTATGGAGGCTAATTAAGGACTCTTTTAAGTAAAAAGGCTTTGACTTAGGAACTAAGTCAGTGAGTTATCTAAGACCTTTGAATCCACCCAAGAAGCGATTTCTACCCAGTCACTTGAAGTTGAAACGGATAGCGAGGAAGGGAAAGGTAGAGGAAGAGGAGGAAGATGAGGAATTGCAATTGGAACAGGATATTCAGACATTGCAAGAGAGATTACAGGAGTGGGAATTAAAAGAACAATGTAAGCAGGAACCAAAGTATTCAGTGGGAAGACCACCTCCCTTTAATCCGAGACATGAGTCTAGGGGGCCTACTGGTCCTACGGCGCCTCCAGAGCCTCAATCGGGAGGCGTCGTGTTCCCAGTAATAGAAGTATTAGACACAGGGGCCGATGTTTCTGTCATACTTCAAAATCAGTGGCCACCAAAGTGGCCTACTCAAAGGGTTGCAACCACTTTCCAAGGTTTAGGTTATAATTCCAATCCATTACAAAGCTCCAGGTTTATCCCTTGAAAGATGCTGAAGGGCATACGGACTCTTTCAGACTTACGTCCTTTCTGATCTACCTGTTAATTTATGGGGTAGAGACATTTTGTCTGCCATGGGGGCTGTGCTAACCATGCAGCCGGTCCAACAAAATATTACAGAACAAGAGTTCAAAGCCAGCCTCAGCAATGGCGAGGCACTAAGCAACTCAGTGAGACCCTGTCTCTACATAAAACACAAAATAGGGCTGGGGATGTGGCTCAGTGGTCGAGTGCCCCTGAGTTCAGTCCCTGGTGCCAAAAAAAAAAAAATGTTCCAGACAAGACAGTGCTGAGGATGGAAAGGCAGGGATATAAGCCGGGGTATAGGAAAAAAGGTCACAGGGTAAAATGACTCCCCTCATTGCTGAGGATGATAAGAACTGGTAAGGATAGAACAGGACTAGGAAACTCTTTATAAGGGCTACTGCAGCAACAGCCTCAAAAATAGACCCTATACCCATTCAATGGAAAACAGATAATCCTGTGTGGGTAGAGCAGTGGCCCTTAACTAAGGAAAAACTTAAGGCTGCTCAGTCCCTGGTGAAAGAACAATTAAAAGCAGGACATTTAGTTCCTTCAACATCCCCCTGGAACACACCTACTTTTGTCATTAAAAAGAAGTCTGGAAAATGGAGACTTCTACAAGATCTGAAGGCTGTCAGTTTAAGTCACATCCTGTTTTTCCAAAAATAGTGAAGACCATTCCTATCCCCGGAGCACATTCAGTCTTTACTGATGGGTCATCTAATGGTACTGTATCAGTGTACTCTTCAGGCAAAAGTATCACCCAACGATTTCATCCAGGGTCTGCCAGAAAATCGAACTTCAAGCATTGACCCTGGCACTTCAGATGTTTACCTGTGAGCCTATTAACATTTATACTGACAGTGTGTACATTTCCAAAATCATTCCTTCCCTGGAGACAGGGCTACGGCGGCTAATATCCACGCCGTAGACCCAATGAAGGGTAAGCCATGTTCTTTGGTCCCTGCAACCTAGGACAGACTCTAGGAAAAGAGGGGGAATTGTGAGCGTTCTTGTGAGCATGGCTACTTTCTGTTTACCAGAACCAGCTGTACCCTGATTTCTGAGAGAAGCCACAGGTGCTGACCATTCTTTGAACTCCCGTGTTCTCGTGGTCTGAGCTTGTTTTGCAGTCTGAGCGATTTCCACACCTGGGTCTGCAGTTCCACGCCTCCCACGCCTCCCACGCCCCTGGGGGGGGGGGGTAGAAAAGATATATAAACCCAGAGTGCCGAAATAAATGAGCTACGAGCTTCGAGCCTCTTTTTCTTCAGAATTGTTGTTGTGTGTGTGTTCCTTTCATCCGCGGCTCCCTTGCCGACTCGGTTTCACTTTGGTCTGGCACAGGCGGTGGCACAACCTCTTATAGTACATTCATTAGCAGTATCCAAAGGGAAGAGAACTTTTCACTAAAGAGAACAAATCTCACAATCGCTAACATTTAACTTAGGTGATAATGCTTAATGACACTAATAGAAATCATATATACTCTTTAAAAAGTGCTTCTTTAAAAAGCAGTTTAGAAACATGGGGAAGTAAAATGAAAAAAACGATTTCATCTTAACTAAGTAACATAAAGATTTGGAAAATCCATAAACCTGTCATCTGTCAGTCTCTTCACATCACCAGCCTTATTCTTGCTCCTCCCAAAGAAGGGGTTAGAATCCACGTTTATGATTTGTTGCTACATTTCAAGGAACAACCATAATCAGCTAATGATTAAATATTTATGTAGTTGTCCCACATAAATACAAAATTAATACTTTCTAATGGTATTTTAAGGTCATTCATAAATGTAAGGATGAACTCTCAGCCATAGAAAAAAGTGACATCATGGAGTGAAAAATTTAGGGTTTATTGGACTTAATTGATGCTAGAAAGCAAATTAAATGGGATATGGAAAGAAATTGAAATGATATAAAAGCCTGTCATCAAACTTATTTATATTGGTTAGGGAATAATTCAACTAGTCTATATGAAGGCACTAGACTTAATGCTCATTTGAAATACTGATAGTGTGACTTAACTATTATTGAAAAATTAGACAAATTAACAACTTATTTGAGCAAAGAACATTTTATGAATCAAAAACAAGGAGACTAACGAGAAGAGGTTCAGAGAGCTTGTATAGGCTAAAAACAAAATCAAAGGGCAAAACCATTTGATTGGCTATATCTGCCTTGATTTGGGAATGGTGTGGTATGATGACTTAATTGTCAGTGATTTGGCTGAAACCCAGCTGCTTATGATTTGCTGAAACTTGACTGTTAGAATCTTAAGTGTTAGCATGCAAATAAGCTGCCACCTATCTTAGGCTATAATTTCTTATGTAGGAACTGAAAGCAAAGACACAGCCTCAGGCTAATAATGGACTCTTATTTAAAACTATTTGATCTTTGGCTTAATACTGCCCCACTGGATTACAGAACAATCTTTTGTTATACTTACACATGCATATGTGTATATATACACGTACATGTGCATATGTGTATACATGTGAAATATGCCTATATATTTATGTCTGTATATAAAGATAGAGATATCAATAGATACTAATCTTTCTCACAAGCATAAACTAAAAAGAGCTAGCTGTGATATTTCCTTTTCCATATCAGATGAATTCAACTTTGGGCTTTCTTGGATCCCTTATCAATGCTGCTGATTTTCTTCTACAATTAGTCTCTAAGAGTTTTTATGTTTTGGATAGGAGATGTCCCCCAAAAGCTCAGGTGTGAGATAATGCAGGAATTTCAGAGGTGAAATTAGATTACAAAACCTATAACCTAATCAGTGGCTTATAGTAATCAATTTGGATTAATTTTAAAGGACAACTGCACTGTAGGGTATGGCTGGAGGAAGTAGATCACTGGGGGCATGCCCCAACTCATATCCTGTCCCCTGGCTCCTCTTTCTGTCTTTGCATCCCAGCCTTAGTGAGCTGAGTCACTTGCATCTGCCACACCCTTCCTCCATAATGTTCTGCCTCACCTCAGGCCCAGAGCAATGCAGTTAACTGACCAGGGACTGAAAACTGAAACATTGAGCCAAAATAAATGTTTCCTCTTCTAAGTTGTCCTTGTCAGGTATTTTGGTCATAGCCGTGAAAAGCTGCCTAACGCAAGGGTAAAGATTATAGTTACTTCTGGTAACTTCTACACCCAGCACTTAACACGTAGTTGGCACAACCTGGGACTTCATAACTGGTTCACAATTTGAAGGATACTGTTTTCCATATGATTCTCCTTATCAAGATGGAGATGATGAGTGGTATGTGCAGAGGAGGGAGGCATATCTGTATGGGGTAGAAAATGCCCTTGAGGACAATAATTCAAATATGTACTAAAACTAGACAGGCAGGGTGGTCATGAAGAGGGATAGTGGTGAAAGCAAGAGAATGCCCTCCCACAAGGCACGCAGATTATTCCAACAATGTCCTATGGAACATAGGCTCTTAAATCTTCCATTTCCAAATTGAAATATAAAAGAAAACGCCAAATTTTTAAATATTGGCAAACAATTTAAAAAGTTTTAAAACAGTGCCTGATTCTCCCCCAACCCCCTGCCAAAAAAGTTTCCTGTAACTCATTCAGCTCAGGGCTGACAGCTTTATAGACCTTTCTCAGAAATGGAAAAGCTGACAAGGGTCAAGATGTTAATTGGGCAGCATTGTTGGCCACAAGCAGGTTCCTATGGGCTTTAATTTTTCACCTCACTTTCACCTCAGTACTAGGTGGTAGTGTTAATGACATTTGAGTAAGAAAATACGTGTTCATGCAGACTTGTCAATGTGTGGTATGTATGTCTAATGGCAGAAAATCTGCATCTTATCTGTTGTGGTTCTTTGGGTGAGACTCTGGGCTTGGGAGTATGTTAGTGGTTTAAGAGCTTGGAAACCTCATTGTAAGTGAACATAGGAATTGTTCAGGAAGGAGATGTACGGGTGAGGCGGGAAACCAAAATGCCACCTCTAATTTCAGTTATTGTCTGGGATGCGAACTATGCTCCTAGTTACCTGACCAGTATTTCCCCTCAGTTTAAATGATCTGATAAAAAATAAACACTGCTTCTAACAGCTCTAAACCAACACAAAAATCCTCTTGCAGCCATATTTGGAGAGTAAAATGAAAAAGAAAAGGAAAGGAAATCAGCCAAAATGATCATTACAAAGCTTGAGGCTAAAGTCAGTTTTACTTTATTCTTTCATCACTCACTCTAGAATAGCTTTATAGGATGGTTTGAGAGAGTCTGAGAGGAAGAGAAACCATAGCTTCTCCAGATATTAGAAATTGTATAATAGAAAATCTGTAAACTCATTCAATTGTAGAATCCCTAGAAGTTATGATATATGGGAAAATTTAAAAGGCACCCAGAAAATGTAACAGAGTGGGCAGGATGCATGGTGGTGATGAACACGTCCCCTGCTCTGTCCCCTACCTCTGCCCACCACCTCTCACGCATTCTTCAGGAGGCTCACCTTTTTTCTGAATAAAGATAGCACACCTCATTTGAACTCAGATTTCACATCCATGTGTATGAGGTCATTTTCAACCTGGAAAGTCTTTTATTCATCTTTTAAAATTCAAAAGGATCTTAAAAGACAGAATGGCAGGGTAGGGGAGTGGCTAAGAGCTTAGACGCTGAGGCCAGGGCGCCTGGGTTATTTCTCTACTTCCCATCTCTCACTACCTGCATGACTCTGGGTCTCATTTTCCTTTATACCACAATAGGGATGATAATAGTAATCTACCTTAAAGATAGGTTTGGATTTTGAAATAATTAATACATGGTACATTGGAGAGTTCTAGCCATATAGTAACACAGTGTAATATTAACTGTTGCTATTATACCTTGTGTTTTAATCCTTCCTCTATGAATCTAGACCTGAGCCCTAGGACAAAGGATCATAGTATTTTTCAATTATTTTTTATTCTAATTAGTTATGCATGACAATAGAATGCATTTTGACCCACCATACATCAATGGAGTATAACTCCTCATTCTTCTGATTGTACATGATGTAGGATTACACTGGCTGTGTAATCCTATATGCACATAGGGTCATAATGTCTGATTCATTCTATTATCCTTCCTACACCCATATCCCCAACTCTCCTTTCACTCCCCTCTGTCTAATCCAAAGTATTTTTATTCTTCCCTAGCCGCCCCCTTATTGTGAATTAACACATGCATGTTAGAGAAAACATGGCCCTTGGTTCTTTGGGATTGGTTTTTCACTCAGCTTGATATTCTCTAGTTCCATCCATTTACCAGCAAAAGCCATGATTTCTCCAGCAAATGCCATAATTTCATTCTTCAAGGCTGAGCAATATTCCATTGTCTATATATACCACATTTTCTTTATCCATTCATCTGTTCAAGGATATCTGGGTTGGTTCCACAGTTTAGCTATTGTGAATTGAGCTGCTATAAACATTGATGCGTACAGCTTAGGAGTATATGATCTGGATCATAGCATTTTTAAGCACCTGTTCTTTAAAACTGCATTTGATTTTTCATAAATGCCTAAGACAATGTATTATGACATATACATATACTCCTAAGCTGTACACTACTCAATGGTTCAAACTAGATTATACTTTCATTGTGTTACCTAGAACTTATCCTAGTGCCACACATAACACTCAATGCATCAATCTAACAGTTGAATTAACAGATGTACATGAGAACTTAGTTCCTATACAACTTCATATCTTGCATTTCAATTAAATATGCATTGGAATGACTTATCATGATTTTAACTTATTGTCATGGTAAAAGGTAAGCTAGTAACTTTTCCAGAGTGAGTTTGTTCTGGGTAAATATTGGCTTTGTTACCACTTTACTTCCCTTCTATTAGTAAGCACTGAATTATTTGCTAACTTAAAATACAGCACTCATACTGTACTCATAAAACTTGTTTGCTAGTTTTCTTGCATCTCCCAAGCACAACCTTTCCCTGTTTGAGTTTAGGTTCAAGAAAGGATCAGGTGACAACTTTACATTTCTGTGAAGTCTTTAAATTTGAACACAAGTTTGAAATAAAATTCTAAGTGGCATTTCTACTAACTTTTTAAAAAGGTGTCTGACCACCAAAAGCTTATAATTCAGAACAGCTGACTCACAACAAGCTTTACTACAACCTTGTGTTATCATTGTCCTATTTTAATTTAAGAATTGGAAATAGAATTTTCTTACCACTACTGAATTCCTGACTTCAATTTGAAAAATAAATGATCTATTTGTACTAAATGAAAATTCACTTGGGAAAATTAAGCACTGTTTTGTGCTAGAAAAGATCCAACTAAACACCTTTTTACTATTATGTTTATTATTGCTATTGGAAATCATTCATCTAAATATTACCCAAGTTCTATTTCCTCTAAAATATTTTTCCTTAGATTTTTATTGCCTTTATTAGTTTGGTCATTAGTGACCCTAGAGAATCAGGATTAAAAGGCTGCAAATTTAGCCTGGGATATTAGTTGAAGGAATGGGAATCATTTACCTGGGAGAAAAATGAGATTAAGAAAATTAACAAGGGGCAAGGGAAGCAGCTCAGCAGAGCACTTTCATAGTATGCATAAGGCCCTGAGTTCCATCTTTAGCACTGAAAAATTTTAAAGTAAAACTCAAGTTAATAGAATTAAAACAAATAAGAGGTAAACACTTTTTAAAATGTAGAAACATGGGTGACATACAGGTTTACATTTTGGTCTCTCTGGGTATTTTTAACATATGTACCTTTGCACAGACTGCTTGAATATGACTGTCCATTGAGGTGGGCATATAGGTAAGGCCACACCTGCCATACTCTCCTAAGTAGGAAACTAGGCTCATAATGTAGCTAAGACTAAAAAGGTAGAGAATTTTGAACACTCTGGTGTCAGTACAATTTTTAGATGAATTATTTTTTATCAACCTTAAATTCTACAGCATGTTGGCATCCATTTAATTTCAATCTCACTTGTAGCTGGAGAAACAAATAATGGAATTTCTATAGGTCTTTCAATTTCCTCACTACTTAGAATTACCATTCTTAAACTTCATATGACAATCATGACGATCATTCTTAATCTTCATATGACAAAATACGATTGGATATTTTTAAACAAATATCCAACCCCTCCACATATTGTATAAATATATTTGGGTTTGATTATACAATTTGTGGTAAGTTTCACTTGAATTACTGTCTGAGTAGAAAGTCTTAGTTATATAAACATAGTTTCCATGTCAAAATTGTGAGGAAAAATATCTAGAATCAGATATCACAGATTACTTTGTATTAATTAAAAGAAAGTCTCCCCTTTTAGTATTTGTGATACAGCAGTGATTTGTTAGATAAACTAAACTCATGTAATGGTCATACTGACTAGCATCCACTTATTTCTTATATGCTTGCCCAAAAGTAGAAGTAATAAAAATAGAAATGCTCAAACAATGAAGTTACCAACCTGAAAATTACACAAGAAACCCATGTGAAGATTGAATTCTTGAAGTCTTATGCCCCTAAGGCAGCAGAGAATAGGGGAGGCTGAAAGTAAGTGGACCCTGACTTTAGTTTCCACTATGTACATCTTACATATTATATGGTTTAAAAATCTCTGGAGCAGCAATTTCTTCTCATATAAAATGAAGCTATTGAGTCAGATAATCTCCAAGGTCACTTTTAAGCTTTATGAATATATGGATTAAAAGTTATGAGTAAAAAACCCAGAAAAGATATAATCACAACACCCCAAAGTAGAAATGTAAAGAGCATATAGCTTCGAATCATTTCCAACCATGCATCTGATTACTGATGTGGTTATTTTCTATTTTCATGGGAAAGTCTTTATGAACATCTGATTTTTGGGCACTCCAATTATGAAAATACAGGAAATAAGATAACTGATGGGAATTCCTGGCTCTGACATGTTCAAGAGCCAGGAAGTGCAAAGACACCTAAAAGAGAGCAAGTGGCTCTTATATCAGGAGGACTACAACATACCTCATTGAATGTTTCAATATATCCAAAGCAAGAATGTGTTGAAAAGCAGTGGCATTCAAATCTCACCATGCACAAAACTCAACTCAAAATGGATCAAGGACCTAGGAATTAGACCAGAGACCCTGAACCTAACAGAAGAAAAAGTAGGCTCAAATCTTCATGTCCAATTAGGTCCTGACTTTCCTTAACCAGACTACTAAAGCACAAGAAATAAAATGGGATGGATTCAATCTTAAAAGCTTCTTCTCAGCAAAGGAAACAATATCATGGAGAGACCCCAGAGTGGGAGAATATATTTACTACACACATCAAATAAAGCATGAATTTCCAGGATATATAAAGAACTTGAAAAACTTAACACCAAAAAAAAGGCCCAATCAATAAATGGGCTAAGGTACTGAACAGACATTTATCAGATATACAGTTGATCAACAAACATATGAAAAAATGTTCAACTTCTCTAGTAATTAGAACTGCAAATCAAAACAACTCTAAGATTTCATCTCACTCCAGTCAGAATGGCAATTATCAAGAATACAAGCAATAATAAGTGTTGGCGAGGATGTGGGGGGAAAAGTACACTCATACATTGCTGGTGGCACTGCAAATTGGCACAACCACTATGGAAAGCAGTATGGAGATTCCTTAGAAATCTTGGAATGGAACCACTATTTCACCCAGCTATTCCACTCCTCACTCTATACCCAAAAGACTTAAAATCAGCACACTACACTGATGTAGCCACCTCAATGTTTGTAACAGCTTAATTCACAATAGCTAAACTGTGGAATCAACCTAGATGCCCTTCAATAGATGAATAGATAGAAACTGTGGTATATATGCACAATGGAATATTACTCAGCAGTATAAGAGAATAAAATTATGGCATTTTCAGGTAAATGGATGAAGTTGGAGAAGATCATGTTAAGCAAAGTAAGCTTGTCCCAAAAAGGCTGAATGTTCTCTCTGAGCAGTTGATACTGGTCCATAATAGGGGTGCAGAGGGCGTTGGAAGAAGGGAAGAACATTGGGCAAAGGGGAGGGAGTAGAGGAGGCATGGGAGCAGGAAAGACAGAATGAGATAAACATCATTACCCTAGTTAGACTCCACATATGGTATGACTCTAAATCGTGTACAACCAGAGAAATGAAAAGTTGTGCTCCATTTGTGTACAATGAATTGAAATGCATTCTGCTGTCATGTATAACTAATTAGGACAAATTAAATGTAGTGGAATTCATCAATCTCAGAAGAATAGAAAAATGAGAATTAGTGCCAGAATGGTGGCAGGACCCATGCGATCATCGTCCAGTGGAAGTGAGGCTGACTGCTTTCGGTATTTCCATGTCAATAACAAGACCATCGTGAAATGAATACATCACAGTATCTTAACTGACACTATTACACCTTTCCTTCATCCAACTCCCCTTGTTCTGGCTTCCTGCTCACTAAGCTACCCTCTTATTATAATCCAGCATTTCATGCCTGTCTGCCTACTGGGAGAAAGTGAATTTTATCTATGCACTTTGATTATTTTCTGTCCTATCCCACTGATTTCTTGTGGAAAATTTAAATGAGTTTCTGATTATGAATTGGCTTCCCATGTGCCTGATCGCAGGGAGATCATGGCAGTGTGACTATTCTAATCTATAAAGGTATTTCTTATTGTATATTAATATATGCCCTCATCTCATAGCCATTTACTTAACATAAAACCACACTCAGGACATGAGATATCAAGGATGCCAAGAAATGCCTGTTCTTCAAAGCAATAGGGCTAAGGCAGTTAAGGCACTACCTAGTGAGCTCTTGCCTTGACCCAGCTGGCTGATCTTCAAATGACACTGTATTCCTCAACCTGTTTCTAAATAGAGAGAAATTTAACCACATGAATCTTGTTTTATAGGTTGGAGACAGTTCATTTTGGGGTAGAATACCCAAATATGAAAGTACCTTGAGTCTTTCTAGCTATACTGACCCAGCATGTTTAAGAGCCTCAAGCAGAATTACTAAATAATATTTAATTTCTGGGTTTTTTTTCATTCCCCATGAGCATAGAAGAAAAACATTGACTTGATCTTGAAAAACAATGACTTGATGGCTAGATTTTGTTGATCACTTTGTCCAGTGCTTAGTACAGTGCCTTAAACAGATGTCACTAAATACATGTTAAATGGGTTTAGTCATACATACTATCTCAATCTTTCATCATTGCTATAGTAATTTTAAGCAAGTAACCACAATTTATATTCCATTAAAAAGATCAGGGACATTTCAGCTTAAGGAAGTTTCCTCCTGTTTTAACTTTTTTAAAATAGTGATCTACTCATTTCCATTATTACATATAGAAAAACGTATAGCTCCAGGATTTACTTTATTATTCACTATTTCTTTATCCTTTTACATTATAGAAAAATCATAGCTCCAGGACATACTTTATTACTCAGCTGTTTACCTTTATGCCTTACATCTCTTCATCTCTACATCTTTTTCGTCTGGCTTATATGCTCAAGTATCTTCCAAATTCACAAAATAATTCCCTGCATGTGGATATTAGTCTCTCTTCCACAAACTTCAGTTTCTCCAACACAGCTCCTCCCCAGTCTGGACTGTTGACCTTACTCACTCCACTCTCTTCTGTTTACTGACTATTTTGATACAAGACCTGAGTTCATCTTTGCTCATTCCCACTGAAGTCAGACCTACATTTCTATTAGCTTTCTGGAAATCTAAGAAGATACCATGCAGACAGCTCCTGTACGACTTGTCTATAACAAGTAGTATAACTTTTTTTCAGAAGCTGCTGCTTGTTACATTTCCCACTTTGGCAAAGAGTAAATTTGCTTTGTTTAAAAAGCTTGAACATTCCTTCTCCCTAAAGCACCTTGAAGGCAAGGGCTGTATTGTACTCGCCATTACATACACCATGGTACTAAACAACACATCTTTCTTTAGAATTCCATTTTATTTATCTACTGAATTTTTCCTTTCACTTATGCACTATTTTTTTTTATTGTCTAAGTATGCTTGGTAATTTACAGTGTAATGCTTCACATAAAATCTTTATCTCACCACCATGTAGATCTATTACCCATACTCCACCCTTTATCAAAGTGATCATGTATATTTTATTTGCTTACATTATAATCTCCAGAGCACGATGGTAACATTTAACATTAACATCATTAGGAAAATAAAGAAATTAAGAGGAAAATACAGTAGCTTATATTTACCCAGGTATTTATCATTTGAATATTCTCAATTCCTCCTTGAAGATCTGAATTTACATTTTTCTATATGTAATCTCATCTTTAAAAACTTCCTATGCTATTCTGCATGGGACATGTCTTCACTTCCCCTCTATTCTTAAAGGATGTTTTCGTTAAATACAGAACTTAGTACTTTAAAAACATGATTCCAGTGTCTGCAGTCTCTACTGTTCTTGATTCAGTCTGCCATGAGAAATCTCTTCAAGTTCACATTTTAGTAGCTTGTCTATAATATTAGGTTTGATTTTTCTTAATATTTACCCTACTCAAATCTGTAAATTTATCTTTCCTCAGATTTGGAGAAGTTTGCAGCCATCACTTCTGCAAATATTTTATCTAATCCAATTTCTTTTCTCTCCTTTTTGAGATTGTAATTACATGGATATTAGAACTATTGATATTGATTCCCAAGATTATGGGTGCTTCTATTTTCTTTCTGTTCTTCAGATTGAATACTTTCTGTTGCTCTCCATGTGCCAATTTGTCCTTCTGCCACTGTCAATATGCTATTGAGTATATCCAGTGATATTTCTCCAAGTATTAATTTTTAGTTCTAGAATTCTGATATTTTTAATAGTTCCTACATCCCTGTAGAAATATCTGTTCACTCATTAAAGTATGAGTGTGTATTCATTCTCATTATTTAAAATGAGAATGAGATGCTTTAAAATCCTGTCTGCTAGTTCCAAAATCTGTTACCACAGAGGTGAATACTTTTCACTTCAGAGTACTTGCATTTTCTTGGCCCTTCATGTATGAACTTATTATGAGATTTACCTGAACATCATTTTTTTGTTGTGGCAACCGGATTCTGTTATTTCTCTGAAGAGTGTTTTTCATTTGTCTATTAGTTTTAGTAAGCAATGAACTTGGTTGGATTCAAAATATGAAACAAACTCTTCTTGAATAGTAGCTCAAATCACCATTTGATCTTTTAATTCTTGTTTAGAGTTTTTCATGTGCATGTGTGGTTCAGGGGACAGCCAGAGATTTAGGAAAATTTATAGAGAATTTGAGCTTTTTTATCTTTTTGTATTTCTGCTTACTTCTCAATACCTGTTGTTGTCCTGAACTCTGTGTTCTTGTTCTTCTGGCTGGGAGCCTGTGGGGTTTAATTAGAACTATATACACTACAAGCAGCATACCACTTCCTCTAATTGTCAACTCCTCTCCATTTCCTGCCTGTGCTCTACTTCCTGCCAGTGCTTTCTGCCTTTGACTCTGCATTTCACTTAGATATACAGTAGGTCATTATGTGCAGGAACTGAAATGTTTTCATTACTTGAATGTATTCAAAACTGATGTCCTATTTTTGGAGTATACTCTCATTACTTCAATAATCTAGTCTCTGCTATCCCTTTCTGGGTAAAACTCTTCTTTCTTTTTTCTTGTTTTTTGGTACTGGGAATTGAACTCATAGGTACTTGACCACTGAGCCACATCCCCAGCCCTATTTTGTGTTTTATGTAAAGACAGGGTCTCACTGAGTTGCTTAGCGCCTCGCCATTGCTGAGGCTGGCTTTGAACTCGCAATTCTCCAGTCTCAGACTCCCCAAGTGCTGGGATTACAGGTGTGCACCAATGCTCCTGGAGGCTTCTTTATGTATCCACTTATTTAAGCCTCTTGCTCCTCCTTCTACAAAGCACTGACAGTGCTGTGTATAGTTGGGCATATTTGTCTAGAAACAGCTTTGATTATGCTCCTTCCTAAAGACTATGTAAGAGAATGGCTTTACATAGATATGCTCTTCAACAGTAGAGTTCACCAGCAATCCCTTTCCTAAAGAGTAAAGTTCCAGAATGTGGCATCATGAAAGGACATGGTCTTGGGAGTCAGATAAATGTGTTTGAGCTCAAGATATGCCATGGATCACCTTTATAGCCTTAGGCAAGATGTTTATGGATATAAGATTTGTCACTTATTAAATAGGGAGAATAATATTTGTCTCAAACGTTAGGAGAATTTGTATGTTACAAATAAAGTAACTCCCCAGTAGTACCTGGTAAGTAGTTAGTGCTCCGTAACAGGTTATTTTAAAACATAAAAAAAAAAAAAAATCTTTTCCTCTTATTCAAGATCTTCCTTGATCTGGTTCCAAATTTCTCATCTATTCTCACATTTTTTCTATGCATCCACACCATACAAATCATTCAGTTTCATCAAAAACATGGCTCACATTTGTCCAGTATGAAGGCATTATTTAAACCATTCTCTGCTTTTATTTCTGCCTGATGAATTTCTGTATATCCCTCAAGGACATTTTAAATACCATATCCACACTGAATCATTCCAAGATCTCTCCTTGTAAGTCTCTTTAGCATGGTTTGACCAAATCAGGTTCTAGCTCATATTATAACACTTCATAAGCTTTTGTCAACTGCTTTATTTGCTGAATTATGAGCTCCTTCAGTAAAAGTAATCACTCATACCCAAGATACTTGCTACATGAAAGAATAGGATATACACAGTAAAAATCATAACTGGAATTGACTCTAAAACTTCAGTGTGGTCACAGTTACTACGATAGCACTATATAATTCAAGTATCATAAATTAGAAGATTGAAGTGGCATATTAATAAAAATGGATTTGACAAGATTAATTTTTTGCACATTCATAACTATCTGTAGATTTAAATGAGTTAAATTGGACATTCAACTGGTGGCATAAGGGATACTAAGGCATGCTTAAGGAACAGTTAACTTCACAGTGTAGGCGGCACAGAGTTGCACAGTTGAATACAAAAGTGGTATTTTATTAAAAAAATTAGTGAACAATAGAGCACAATACTATGCAAGTTTATACCAGCAATTGCATCAATTCTAAAATTACTAATTCCTCACTAGTTTATTCAAAAGCTCTGGTACTAAGGTCATTAATATCTTATTTTAGATTAAGTAAAGAACATTTTTTATATGTCCTATAAATTCCTCTTTCACACCCATATTTAAATACTTGGAGATTCACGCCTATTTCTTCAAATAAGAAATAAGGATTTAAATCTGAAATCTTAATAATGGATCTAAATATTAAAAAGAACAATATATAGCAGTTCCAAAGGACAAATATATTCAACAGGAAAAATGTGGCTATGAGGAACAAATTTATAAATTATTTTAATGCCTTGATGAGTGGAGAAAAGAAAACCATTAATGGAAAGCTTGTTTTGAGATGGTGGCATATAGGCCTACTAAATGTGGTAACAAATAAAAGTGGTTCATGTGTTACCTGCATAAACCACTTAACAGTTTGCTTTGATATAGTTGATATGTTTGTTAATCATGTTCTAGAACAGGCATTTCTATGCAAATGAGATTTTGAAATATGATACTGGTTTCCTTTCAGTGAATTTAATGAAAAAGTAAAATCTAAGTTTTTTACAAAATTAAAAGAAAAACCCAAATTTTCTCCTAAAAGTTCCTGGAAAGATTTCCACTTTAATCATCACATTTGAGAAAGAGAATTACATTGCATAATTAGAACATGTCATGAAAGCCAAATTATTTTCCATTTTGATTCATTATTGGAGAATCAAAGAGCCATACTGTGCTCAAGAAAACACACACCTGCACAGCGCACACTCACATTTCCTTAGTTTTGCAAGGATCTTCAGCCTGAGCCATGTCAGCATTATAATTCCATGTCTGTTAAAATGGAACAGGGTGTTTTCTAAGAATATTTTTTTCTTTAGATGTAGGTAAAGAAACGGTGACATTTAAAGATTATGAGTAAAGATAGTTTTAACTAATTCTGAAAAATAATTGCTGCAAAAAGAAATATCATATTCTTAAGCTTCAAGTATTGTCATGAAACTGAAATAATTTTAACATGTTTTCTAAAACAAATTTAATAAACATTAAATCATTCAGTTCCTCCAAATGACAATTTCACTTCACTTGGAGAGGGAAAAATCCAAAATTCTTAAAAGAAGTAATTGTATGCTGAAACTCGAATGTATCCATGTTTGGCAAATCCTGTCCTCTTACTGAAGCCAGTTCTCCAGAAAGTGCTACTATCCCAGTGATAAGAGATCCGAAATTCTAAGAGGACAAAGTGAAATCTGACAAATGGCCTAACTAGGGAAACAAGGAGTCTGTACTAGCACATTTCCTGCATTACGTTGTATGAAATGTACAGTATGAAAAATTGGTAGAGAAAATGTGTAATGACTGTCTGTGCTCCATATTCTTTTTTACAAGAAAAATTATCTTTCTGCCAGAACTAGGAATCAGTGTGACGACATTGAACACATGGTTAGAGGTAGACTTTATTTAATATTCTAGTTATACTATTTATTTGCAACGAAGCTTTATGTTTAAGATTGTTTGGCCCAAGATCTTCGCTGGCTTATTGTGAGGGTTAATAAGACAGTGCTTGGTTCCTATCAGGTACTCAAATAATGTTAAATTAGTAAATGGTATCTTAAAGTTGTGTGGTTCATTATAGATGCCTACAAATATTGGAATTCTTTTCCTCTGTGACTATGTGGAAAGGAATACACAATACCAGAGGACTAGATGATTCTCCAGGCTTCTGATTTTCCTCCAATACATGAGACACACCTTTTGTATAAGTATTACTTTAGGGTTTGCTGAGTTGTCTTTTTTCTTCAAATCATTCAGGCAAAACTCATGTACATGTAATCCAATTCTTTAAAAAATCTAACAGTTCATCTTGGTTTTTGGTTTATAAACCTCATCTATGCTAAAATTATTTGTCCTATAAATTTTACAAGTGAAACATTACTATTAACACTTACAAATGAGAAAAAAATGAAACTTACAATGATGAACACAGTTCCTCAGTGGTAGAAATGATTGGTTTATGGTTCTAAATCCAGTGTTCTTTTTTCCACCACATACTAACACCAAATTCCCAGCATTCTAGGTTTTTCATGGATCACTATCACATGCTCATAAAGCCTGGGAAGCAGAAGTTGGGACCAAAGAAATCCATAATTTGCACACAATTTCTCATTGGCTATTGCTGTCAATGTAACACTAATACCTTTCATAAACTAAACTGGATGTTTTAAAGATACTGCTGCCTATAGCCTGCCTCATATGGAACACTGTCTTTAGCAATTGTATATGGTCAAGTTAAACTTATTAGTCCCTAATAAAATAACAAGCTCAAAGCTTGGAGGGGTTTTCACAGAATAAAAATAAATGAGCATAGCCTACTGAGGCTAAAAAGATATTCTCTTAACTCCTGCAAAAGAAAACTAGCAACAATTTGCCAGAGGGAACAAAAACAAGATTAGAAGCTGTCTCCACAGAGGTAGTGAACTTCAAAATCTTGACACAATAAATAGGCAATACTTAGGGTTGCTATTTAAAGTAAAAACCTTCTGTATTTTCTCTCTAGAAATCCTGTTTGAGTTAGCAGTAAAACAATGGTTCTCAGCTTTGGCTGCACACTGGAATAACTGAGGGAGCTCTAAGAACATAGTAAATCCCAAGTCTTACTCTCAGAGACTCTGATTTAATTGTGGAGTGCCACTGGACAGAGGAAGGTTTCAAAGGCTGTTGCTGTGCAGGTGATTATAATGTGCAGCCAAGGTTGAAAAAGCCACTGATCTAAAGCAATTTCTTCAGCATTACACTGATAGAATTCCACACTAAAAGGATACTAATGTTTATAAAGTATACGCTACATTTCAAAGATTATATTATGTGCTGTACACACAATATGCATATAATTTGCACTCAAGCCTTTCTAATTACAGGTTTCTTGCACCTTTTGCTATCTACCTCTGTCTCTAAGAAAAGATCCCTAGTTTCTCAAAGAAAATGCATGTCTCTCAATGAAGAATTTGAGAAATAAAGACTTGCAGATAAGACTTTGCTTGCCTTTCAAGACCTCTCCCAACTCTGTGGCTGGAGACAGTTCCTTTTTTCATTGCTTTTAATCAATTTGTCCTTCTCCCTTTCTTGCTACAGAGCCAGATCTGTCCAAAGCATCTCAAGGGCTGTGTACCAGGCTGGGAACCTCAGCAATGGAAATGACAGTTTGAACATTCATTGGTTCTGAATGTGAATAATAGATTTTCACATTTTTGTTATAATATTTGCATTAGTTCTATGTGGCTGCTATAACAAATTATCACGAACTTTGTGGTTCCCAACAATATAAACTTGTTCTTTCACAATTATGTAGGCCAGAAGTCCATAATCAAGATTTGGGCAGGGATATCCTACCTCTGAATGTTGTAGGGAAGAATCCTTCCTCGCCTCTTTCAGCTATGGTGTCTGGAGCCATCCCTTGGTTTTTGGCGTAACTCCAACACTGGCAAAATTCCAATTTCTGCTATCTTTATATGGACTACTCATCTGATTCCTATAAGAACATTAATAACTGGATATAGAGCCTCCTCAAATAATCCAGGATGATTTCATTTGTATATCCTTAATTAAATCTACAAAACCTTTTTTTCAAAATTAAGTCACGTTCACAGGTTCCTGGAATTCGGTCTGTGGTATATTGGGGTGGGGTGACACCATTAAACCCAAGAAAATGCTCATTGTCCTTTAGCTTCTGGCTGTTTTATCCTAAACATATTTTAAGTGCTATTAATCATTTCTAGAACCATTTTTGTCATGATTGGACTTGTAAGAGAAGGACTACCAGGGGCATTTCATCTAGAGGAAGGGAACACTCAGCTGTTAAGCTATAGATGCTGAGGAGCTTCCTGTCTTATCAGTAGAAGACTAAAATTAGCTCTTCACAGCACAACATACATTGTTGAACTTAAAAATACAAGTAGAAAAGAAACAAGAGAAAAAGGCATAGTACATTACATCGTCTGGTCATAGAAAAGGATGCTCAGGTATAAAACAAGTAGAATTATCTGTGGAAAACTTGAATTTCCAAGTTAAGGATAAAATTTTATTGAACTCTTTAAATTCAAGTGATATGAAACCATTTCAATCTATGATAAGAACCCAGTGTGGTCCATACACTGGGAGTCTAATGAGGGGCTGTTAAATTCAAGTTAACTAGAATTTTAAAATACAAATATTATACATCTGGAATTTCCTTAGAACTTCCATCAGAAAGTTCCTCCCAGACACATGCCCTAGTGTGGTAGGAGAGATGACACTATGCTTTTTCAGGTTTTCTCAGCCTATTACTATCCATCTTAAAAAGAGACCTTCTCTTTACTGTGATTCATTTCAGTCTCCAGATGTGGGCTACGGTTGACAGTCTTTTGCTTTTAAAAGGTTCAGGAGGTTGATGTACTATGATTGGTCAATTTGATAATTATGTGAAAAGGTAGATCCTAAAACAAATAATATTCTTGTTATGGTGTGTGGGGGTGACAAAGAGTTAATAGTAAGCCATGCCCAGTTACAAACTCTGAAGAAAACATTCCAGGGCCCTTAAATAAAGACAAGATTCCATGTGGTCAATAGAAATAATAAGTGAGCATGTTCACAGATAGCAAATTCCAGATGTAGAAATAAAGGGAGAAAAGAAGCAGGACATTTTTTCCTTGGATAAGATTGTGAGATCCACAGGATAAGAACGCATAATTTGTCCACTCCCGAAGAATAAGTTAAAAGGAAACATTGGAATGAGATCTAGGAAACTGAGGGGCTCCATCTGGTTCTGCTGTTATTAGCAGATGTTATAATATCTGAGGTCTAAGGATGACATCAATTGGGGAGGTGAAAAGTAAGCTCATTTATACTGTTAAATACCAATTTCCTTATGCCATCATGAAGTGGTACGACAGTTTGAAATGAAATGATGTGGGCTTAGCAGAAGTTTCTCATAGATGTCTCATAGCCAACTTTGCTTTCCTTGTTTAATCCAAAATATAAGGGAGTCTTAAAATTTACCACCTGAATATGATTTATTCCCTGTATCTTCCCAAAGCAGGAAACAGAATTATAACTTCTTAAGATTGGACTTTTAATTTTGGCAACATGTTTTCTCAAGGTGTTTGACTCTATTTGTGATATGTGCCGGTTTGTCTTGATGCAGGGTATGTACCTATTAAAATTAGAGGTTTTTACCTGAAAATATCACTTGAGCAAGTGGTTATGTTACATAAAAAATAAAATGCATCACTGTATTTTCTCATGGGTTCTTTTAGACTCCAGAGGCTCATTTGTGTTGTTCAATTGCTTAACATTTCCAATCTCAACTTCTATCTCAAACCTAGTTTATATAGGTTCCTTTTGTTTTATAGTAAGAGGATTAAATCCCTAAGAAGCATCATTCACGAACAAAAATGCCAAGTGGGAAGGGAAACTCATCTCCTTGAGCATCCTCAAAATATCAATCTATTTGCCCCTCCATCTGCCTGACACTTGTGTTGCTTTTGCTCCTCTTAAGCTCTAAATACAATCATCAAAGAGTCTAAACGTGAATTGTGAAATGAGTGGAGCATAATTTCTTTCTTTCTCTGGAACATATTTTCTATTAGAAATCTAATTTTTAAACCACACAGACAGCAACCAAATGGGAGACCTGTCTATATGTTTCTTAAACTAAGTTTTGCTCACTGCCACTGCAGAGCAGCCAGGGGCCTTGGTAGACAATGGTCTTCACTCAGACTGACCTTACCAAAGGAAGAAAATGCTAGATCTTTTGATTTAGGAATGGGAGATAACAGTCCTTTGCTTCATTTTCATTTGGGGAGAACTGATTGCTTACAATGCTGGTGAGCAGGATATATCTGTTTAGTTTGATAATACTAAATAGCTGGATAAGAACCCACAGTGCATGGAAACCATATTTCAAATTCTTGAATAGCTGATCTCACTTCACTCTTTACAACTTAAATTTATGTTGAAAGGAGAAATGATCTTCATGAACACTGACTTTGTATTGCAGATGCTTTATATATTTTGCTCTCATAGAAAAATGTACAAGGATTATCCACATTTTAAACAGGAAGATAATGAGGTTAATTAACTCAGCTAAGGCCACACAGTTAGAAATCTTTAAATGCCAAATTCAAACAGGGTGTCTCTTTCCATACCCGTACTTTCTCCTGTAACACATTGCAGTTTTTTTTAAAAATGTGCTTATAAACAAATTAATTTGTGTTCCTTCTTTAAAATAGAAAAAGAACTCTTTGTTTCTTGTGTCAATATCCAAAGAGGAAGTAATTGCCAGGGTCTGAACTAAATGGGAATATAGTAAATGAAGTAAAAGCAAAGGTGAAGGGTCAGATTCCAAACATCCCCTTCAAAGGCCAGTTACCTAAGTTTGTGGGAGTGTTGATCAGCTTTGAATTAATGAAATCCTGGAACTTCTGACAAAGTATGGGGTAAATAAATCGGAGACATAGCACAATCTTGTCAAGGGGCAGATCCTATGATACCTGAGCTTTTATCAATTCAGATTCATAAACCAAAGAAGCAGCATTTACATACCCAAGTGTATAAATCCATCTATTTAATGCACATTTAAAGATGCATTAAACATCCAGGAAATCTATTCTGTGAAATGACTCATGCCTCATTAAATGCTTCCCATACGCAAGCAATAGTCTAAAAGGGGAATTTCATGGATATCAAGACAGTTGATAGACCCCTCTTATTCTGCGAAATGCAGCATTTCCAAAACTGTGCTAGGTGATGTCAGGGAGTACATAAGCATGTTTTGTTGTTGTTGCTGTATCTATTTGATAGCTATATTTAAAGTGACTGCACATGGGTGTGCAGGTTGTGCTCTTTCCCAAAGCAGGATACTAGAGGATTAAATGGGGGCTGAAACACAGTTTTACTCATCAAATCCTTCATTCAGACCTAAGGCAGGCCAGAGCCCTTCCAGAGGTGTAGAGGCCCTTTTACTTCCGTGTAATATGAGGATTTTTAATTTGTATTGAAAAACATAACCAGCACGTCAAATAACTATGTGAATTTCTTCTCTTGAAATAAATTTAAATTAACTGAATTAACAAAGCTAGTACAAATGGTGACAAAGCAAATCCAGAGAGAAAATATGCAAATTTGAAGATTACTGATATTGGGGAAAGACCATAAGCTTTGGAGTAAGACAAATGATTTCAATCTAGTTCTTAGTTGTTTAACAAGTCACTTAATTGATCAGCTTCACTGTTCTCTCATTCTATGTAAGAATGTTCCTTTCAAAGGATTGTAATGAAGATGAAATGAGACAATGTCTATAAAGTCAATGGATTTTAGGTTTCCATCCTTCACCATATTATGTAATCCAAGTCTAAATTACCAGCCATTCAAACCGTTTCCCAAATTATGTAAACTCAATGTCCTGAGAACTGGCAGGTATCAAGTCAAGGATGCCACATCAGTCCCAAGGCACTTCATAATCACAATTGTTTCTGCTTTGCTACCCCATGATTCTCACCTTTCCAAGAGCACACCCCTTTCACAACCTCACTGCCTTTACTCTATCCCAATAAGCATTTGTATACACACTCACAATTTACACACATTCACATACACATTCACTTTCATGTGCACACACATGCACACACAAGCAGAAAAGAAACTAGCTACAAAGAGGTACTTATCATTTTCTAAATATTTCTCTTCTAACTTGTTCATTTTTGTACTTTCACCCACAATTCCCTCTTATATCTCTTCCTACTTAATTTGTTTCCTATTCTTTAAGGTATAGTTAAAATATCAAGTTTCCTATTAAGCATTTTATGACCACACAACCAGATGTGACTTTAACTTCAAAAGTATTTTAATCTAAAGTTGTAGAAACATCTTTCCCTATTGTGTAATTACTCTTTTTATTCGACCACACATAAAACTTAAGGTTTTTGAAAGCTATACTATCAACCCGCCATATCTGTGGGTATTGCACATGTGAATTCAAAAATCAGATAAAAAATTTGAAAAAAGTAAAAATTGCATCTGTACTGAACATGCTCAGAACTTTTTTCTTGTCACTATTCCCAACTCAATACAACAATTGTTTATATAGCCTTTATATTGCATCAAGTATTGTTGCAGGGATGATTTAAAGCATATAGAAGGATGTGCATAGGTATGTGCAAATACTATGCCATTTTATATAAGAAACTTGAGCATCCTTTAATTTTGGTATCAACAAGGGATCTTTCAACAACCAATGTCCCATAGATGCCATGGAACAACTGTCAGTATGTATTATTTATCATTCACCCTTCACAATGACTTTTAGTGTAGTAAAGAACTATATAACCTCAACTAATCTCCAAGAAATAGGCCTTGCAAGTTTGAAGAAATAGAGATGTATTTAGAATACCTTAAATAACTTGAGGATGAATACTACAGTGAATTATATTTGTCAAGGGGCAGATCCTTTGATACCTGAGCTTTTATCATTTCTCAAATAAGAATTTATATTTACCTCGGGTAAAAGAGAGCAACTAATTTCACTGACTCCTCTAATGTAAGGTTTGCATTCATAATCCAATTATCTATTATTTGGGGGCCCAGATTTAGCGTTCTTCACAAATAGATTTGGCAGATCCTTTGACTATCACAAGCTCTGCAGTACTTTTCTTGAAACTCTTGTTTCCATGCATTATGTTCAGTTCAATATTGCTTAGCAATTGAGTACCAGAACAGTAAAATGGGAATTGTTACCTTTTTAATAAGGATAAATTTGGTCTTTGAGGGGAAGCTCTGAAGGATCTTAAAATAATGAGATTTCTGACAATTTATAATAATTAACCATCTTTATCTGATGAATCTCCCCTTTGAGGATAAGCACATGGTTGAGAACCATATGGCAAGGGACAGCATCAGCACACTCTTACCAGCATTACTGCTCAGATTCTCTCTCCTGGTCATCCTGTGTCAGTTTGTGCACAACTTCCTTCTAACCCCTAAAGCTTGATCTCCACCCAAGTGCAAGGAGTCTGCATCTGACTGTTTCTAAATGCCAATATTGGCTTATCTACTCCAAGCCTTTATTTTCCACTCTAACTGAACACTTCATATTATGCAGTACCTATGTGACAGCCTTTCCTATGCTAGCTGTTTTCTTGCAACTTCCTGGCTTCATGGTATGTCTTTAGATCATGAGCCCCCTAGTCCTTCTCTACCCAACTGGTTTCCATGGTCCAATGCATACTAGTATAGAATCCAGAGTCTGTTACAGAATGAGAAAGCAGTATGGAGAATGATGCCCAGTCATGTGCTCAAGTCTTGCTCATAGTCCTTTACCTCTCTCACCAGCCTTTTCTTAGTGGTAAACAGAGCAGAAAAATTACATAATTACATGGATAATTTGGGCAAGGGGAAAAAAGTGCTATGAATTACATAAATCAAATTTCATAAATTTTAATAAACTAAAATTTCCCAAACATAAAATATTTTTACGCTTTTTCTTACTCTCAGTGATCTCAGACAGATGAATACATCTATCTTTATGGAGAATGATTAACACAGACTCAACTAGGGAGAAATCAAATTATACAGTTAATAAAAACTAAAGCTTCAGTCCATGCTAAGTGACAATGTAGCACCAGGGAAAATTAATTACTGCATTTTAGAGTGAAAGGAGTAAGATATGTCAGGTTTGAATTTAGCCTTAGGATCTACAATAAATTCCAGTTCTTTTGTGACTAAATTTTTAAAGTGAAAAATTACTCAAAATCATGTAGCCATATCCTATAAGAGTAAGTAATCTTTTAAATTTTCTAATGATTAAATTCCTAAATTGCATGAATTGTTGCTAGGAATCTGCTGTCATTGTGATCTTGAATGTCCCCCAAAGGCCCACAGGTTAAAAATTTCATAACACTGTGGGTGGAACCTTTTAAGAGGGGGGACATTTTGGGTGGACTTTAGGTAATTGTAGACATGCCCTCCAGGGAGATTGGGAAACCCTTGCCTTAACCTCTTTCTCTTGGTTGGCCATGAGGCAAGCAGTCTCCTTCACCAAATACACCCGGCCATTGCCATGAGCACCTTTGGTGGCCCCCAAAATGGGTCCACCTCTTCTTGGGCTGGAACCTACAAAACCAAGATAAGCCTTTACTTTTTATAAGTTAATTATCTCAAACATTTGGACATAGTAATGGAAAGCTGATAACAATCTTTTCATTGAGTAAATTTGAATTGTTCCTTTAGTTATAGCTGTAAATAATCACTGATTGGTGAAAACTTATTAAAATTGCTCCTTTTCACTAGAGTTTTTAAGTAAACGTAATATTCCTAAAGAGATTCTCAAAGTGCCCAAATTTATATGTAACGTTGTCAAATATATCATGTAGTATTTAAGAGCTAAAAGTGAGTAGCTGTCAATGAAGGCAGATAACTAACAATTGGGAATACATACTCATTTATAAGACTTGAAATTATAGAACTTTTTTTATAAATTCGTTTGTATAAACTAGATTGATAAACTCAGTAGTTTATTTTTCTGTCCAGTGAAATGGAAAAAAATAAATGTAGACAATAGGAAACAATATACTGTAGCACTAGATCATTAGTCCCTCTCTACTCTTATAATCACAGAACAATCTTTCAGGAAGAGATTATACCAGTCTTTGAGTGCAGCTTTCAATATCGTAGGACCAGCCAACTTTTGCTTGAACAACATGGGCCACAGGCATGAATTATTCAGCACACTGCCCATTTCATCAGGAGCACCTCTAATACCTGGGGACTGGCCTGTATTCCCTTCCAGACATATTCATCAGCTTGAATCTTTGCTAACTTCCTGGAGTTAACTACAAAAATGTGATTCTAGCCAAATGTGGTGGTGCACATATGTGATTCTAGCTAGGCAAAAGGCTGAGAAAGGATCATCGCAATTCCGAGGCCATCCTGGTCAACCTAGTAAGACTGTCTCAAAATAAAATTAATATTGGGGATACAGCTTAGAGAGATGAAACATTTGCCTAGCATGTGCAAAGGAAAAACCCCACAGTCTGATCAGAGAACCATTACAAATACCTTAAATGTATGAGAAAATACAGAATTCCTTATTTCTACTGTAAGAAAATAGGTGGTTACTTCATATTCCTTCATTGAGGTAACTTAAATAAATTCATATATAAACTTAAAATCATACCACTATATTTTTCAACATGTCATTTCCTATTTCATACTTTACATGCTAACATGCAAACTTATTTTTGTTTTACACAAATGGAGCACAACTTTTCATTTCTCTGTACATGATGTAAAGTCAAACCAATTGTGCAATCATACCCATTTTATAGGGTAATGTGCATCCCATTCCACCATCTTTCTCCCACACCTCCTCCCATCCCCTCCCTCCCCTCTGCTCAATCCAAAATTCTTCCATTCTTCCCTTGTCCCCCCATCATGGATTAGCATCCACTTACCAGAGAAGACATTCGGCCTTTGGGTTTTTGTGATTGGCTTACATTGCTAGTATGGTATTCTCCAACTACATCCATTTACCCATAAATGTCATGATATTGTTCTTCTTTAAGGCTGAGTAATATTCTCTTTGTATAAATACCACAGTTTCTTTATCCATTTACTGAAGGGCATCTAGGTGTCATTGGGATTTTGATTGGAATTGCATTTAATCTGTATAATGCTTTTGGTAGTATGGTCATTTTGATAATATTCTGTTTATCCAAGAATAAAGGAGAGCTTTTCATCTTCTAAGGTCTTCTTTAATTTCTTTAGTGCTTTGTAGTTTTCATTATAGAGGTTTATCACCTCTTTTTTTAGGTTGATTCTCAAGTATTTTATTGTTTCATTTTATTAGTTTTCATAATTTCTCCTCCAGAAGATTTGTCACTTGATGTACAGAAATGCATTTGATTTGGGGGTGTTGATTTTATATCCTGCTAATTTACTGAATTAGTTTATTACTTCTAGAAGTTTTCTGGTGGAATTTTTTTGTATCCTCTAAGTATCAAATCATGTCAGCAAATAGTTTGAGTTCTTCTTTTCCTATTCATATCCCTTTAATTTCTTTTGTCTAATTGCTCCTACTAGAGTTTCCAGGACTATGTTGAATAGAAGTGGTGAAAGAGAGCATCTGTCTTGTTCCAGTTTTTAGGGGGAATACTTTCAATTTTTCTCCATTTAGAATGATATTGGTGTTGGGCTTAGCATAGATAGTTTTTACAATGTTGAGATATGTTCCTATTATCCCTAGTTTTTCCAGTGTTTTGAACATGAAGGGGTGCTGTGTTTTGTTGAATGCTTCTTCTGCATCTCTTGAGATGATCATAACATTTAAATGGCTGCTTTACTCACAACTGAACAATAATTTGGATAGGGAATTAAGTATCAGCTTTTCCTAAGATTTCTCGAGTTACTTTTGGTAGTCAAAGCAAGAATTATCAAAAAATAGGGGGAAAAACAGTTGATAATTATACTTTTTTGTGCTAGCTTTCTATCACCTCAAAAAAAAAACTGAGAAAAATAAAAGGTTTGTTGGCTCATGGTTTCAGGGCTTCAGTCTATGGTCATTTGGAACCACTCTTTTGGGACCTGTGGTGAAACAGCACACTATGGTGCAAGGGTTTGGTAGAGGAAAGTTGCTCACTTCATGGCAGCTAGTCAACAGAAAAAGACAGACACAGAAAGAAAAGAAGGGCCAGGGACAAAATGTACCTTTTAGTGGTATATCCCTACGTGACCCATTTCCCCGAACTAGTCTCCACCTCCTGAATTTTCCATTATCTCCTAGTTCCCCCACTAGTTGGCAACCAAATTTGTAGTGCATGACCTTTGGGGGACATTTTAGATCCAAAGCATCGCACTTTGCAAAAAATGAAAGAGTTGGAAGGAAGTGTATCTTTTAAATGTGAAATACTAATTGTGACTAATGCTGCTGAGAATCTAGCACTTTTACTAGGAAGAACTATCATGCCCATAAGTCCTACCCCTATCCTCTTTCTACTAATGCAAAAACAAATGACTGAATGGTTTGTTTTATGCAAATTTGTGTCCTCAAATTCTATGTCTCTCTTCTTGGCAGAATACCTCTTCCTAAAGAAGGTTAAGGAATTAAGTGCTCCTTAAAATTGATGATGAATAGTATTTTTAAAAATTGTTAACATTTTCTTTTGGATAGTGACCTTTCTACCAGTAGCCTCTTGACTCTATGTGGTACAAAAGCTGCAAAGAGCTCTTTGGAAGTAATCCAAATGAAATAAGTACATGTGCTTAAAGGTGTTTTATTTAGACTTAGAGGTTTATTTATATTTGTCTCCACGAATTCTAAGCAGTATTGATCTATGTACTTGCCAGGATAAAACAAGACAAGATACAAATCTTACCACTTAAAAAATTCTCTCATGAGAATAAAGTACAACTAAAATATCTTTAAAAGCTTCTTCATCCAAATGCATGACAAATATAACTCTACTATAAATGGAGGGTGCAATGAATTTCAGAGTAGAATTGTCCAACTACCTAAGAGGACATTTCAGGGTCACTTATAGTACTGGGTGGGTTTCTTAAGAGCATTTGGAATTTTTTTAAATTTGTGTGAACTATATTTTCACCATTTTTAAAAATTTTAATGTATCCTCTTTAAAAAGAACTTTCAGGATAATGAAACTGATAATGGCACTGACTGGTAAGATGATCAAGAAAAGTTCCTTGAGGCAACAAGGTATAGTGGGAAGACATGAAGTAACACAAAAAGCAGTTTGCCATCTAGTTTCATCTTTAACAAGGATAACTTGATGCAGGTCTATAGGCACTCTCAGCCTCATTTTCTTCTTCTGGTAAGTAAAGGCAGTGATTCTCACCTCTAAATGTGGTTGTGGCATAGGGTTATTAATGCATACATTTTATTTCATTTCTTTTTTATAGTATACATTGCCTCAAATTTAACAAGTTGCATAATTTATAAAGTACTAGGAGATCACCTGTCATCTTCAAAATTAAAAGATTCATAGAGAATGTACAGAGATACTTAGTGTTAATGTTTCATTTCACCTCCAATTATTTTCAATCTTAATAACTGGAAAATGACTACTAAGGAGTTCATCAATAACATTAACACTTGGTTTATGTCTAGCTTCTTATCGTTTATTGGTGAGCTTTCCATGAAGTATTTTCTTCCAGAGAATGAAATGAACAAAGAAAATGATATAAAACTTTATTAGCATCCCTGATAACAAATATCATAAGGAATCAATCTGAACTATGGATCAAAATGAGTTCAGACTCCTAATTCAAGTTGGCTGATTTAAAATCCTTGAAGTCAAGCACAGATGCCTTGGAAATGAGTTTTAAGCTTTAGGAAAAATGGAAGTGACAATTCTGGAGGTAGCTGATCATTTAGGTGGGAAATGACTAGCAATAGTGGTGGGGAACTATTGGGGAGGAAATTCAGTATTCCTTAAATGTCTCTAAGCCTTCAATATCATCAGCACCTCTGTGCTTCCATGCTGATTAAAAATCCACATAAATGTGCTTTAAAATCTAACAAAATGGTAGCCTTTGGGTTAGTACTTGGATGGCAGTAACATCTCTGGAAATAGCTAACCTGTTCTTTGCCTAACCAAGCCTCCAGAGTGAATGCAGATCACTTTTCAAAGCTTTTAGAAAGGAAAACACTCACAAAATGGGAAAAGATACCAGTGGGGAGGGAACAAACGGGAATGTGAGAAAACATCAGGAAAAGCTACCTGAAGAGGGTTTAGTACATCAAAAACCATAATGTCAAGGAGAAGTTGATCTTTCATTCTTGTAACCAGCTGAGGAAATTCTGCCTCTAGTATCTGCTACTAAGGATAGGAAAGAGAAGACTTATTTTGCCAAACTGGGATCCCATTCGTAGCTGATGAGTCCTAACTTTAGAGGTTAAAATAACATTGAGCCCTTTGAGCCTGGAGGTTCTTTTGAAATTAGCATGGTGTGGACACTTTCTTATTGAATAATTTTATTTTGCCTCATTTGTACTTCTCCTTTTCTTCCTCTTTCTCCCTGCCTTCTTTCCTTCTTTCCCTCTTTCCCTTTCTTCTCTAGATGAGAGTTAATTTGTATTTCTTGAGCAGAAACAATGACCATATTGGACTTACCATATTCCATTACCCCTAAGAAAAATATAAAGGACCAAGATAACATTACTGACTTACATAGAGAAGTACCAGGTATAACATTGTAAGATTGAAAAAAAGGAATGGAATCATCAGGAAAAGTTTTTTGGAAGGGGTAACCTGAAATATTAATTTAAGTGAAGAGAGATACATGGGATATTAATAAGAGGTAGCAAGAAGAATTTCATTAAAATGCAATTTTTGCAGCAATGCTTCAGATGCAGAAGATGCAGACCAGTTGTGGGATAGCATAAAATGTGGGGAAAAAGGTACACACATACATTGCTGGTGGGACTGCAAATTGGTACAACCACTATGGAAAGCAGTATGGAGGTTCCTCAGATAACTTGGAATGGAACCATCATTTGACCCAGCTATCCCACTCCTTGCTCTATACTCAAAGGACTTAAAATCAGCATACTACAGTGACTCAATCACAACAACGTTTATAGTAGCTCAATTCATAATAGCTAAGCTATGGAACCAATGTAGGTGCCCTTCAACAGATGAATGGATAAATAAAATGTGGTATATAGAGACAATGGAATATTACTCAGCCTTAAAGAAGAATGAAATTACAGCATATGGTAAATAGAACTGGAAAATATAATGCTAAGTGACATAAACCAATCCCAAAGAACCAAAGACCAAATGTTTTCTGTGATATGTAGATGCTAATTCATGATAAGGGGGTGAAGGGATAGGGAAGAATAGAGGCACTTTGGATTAGACAGAGGGGAGTGAAGGGAGGGGAGGGGTATGGGGTTAGGAAAGGTAGAACAATGAATCAGACATTACTCTGTGCACATATTATTGCACAACCAATGTCACTCATGTACAACCAGAAGAATGAGAAGTTATACTCCACTTACGTATAATATGTCAAAATTCATTCTACTGTCATACGTAATTAATTAGAACAAAAATAATTAAAAATTTTTAGGGACTAAGAAAGCAGTTGAGATATAATTTAGAAAAGAAGTAACTGTTGGAACATGGACACAAGATACCTATTTTCTTTCTTTTATTCTACTTAGGTATACATGATAACAGAGTGCATTTTGATTCATTGTACACAGATGGAGCACAACTTTTCATTTCTCTGGTTGTATGTGATGTAGAATCACAACACATGTGCAGTCATACATGAACCTAGGGCTATGATCCATCTTATTCCACCATCTTTACTGTCCCCATGCCCCTCCCCCCTCCCATTCCAGTAACCAAAGTTCCTCCATTTCCCATGTTCTCCAGCATCCACTTATCAGAACATTTGGCATCTGGTTTTTTGGGATTGGCTTATTTTGCTTAGCATGATATTCTCCAACTCTATCTATTTACTGTCATATAACATAATTTTACTGTCTTTTATTGCTGAGTAATATTTCATTGTGTATATATGCCAGTTTCTTCATTCATCTATTGAAGGACATCTAGGTTGGTTCCACAGTTTAGCTATTGTGAATTGAGCTGCTATAAACTCTGAAGTGACTGCATCACTAAAATATGCTGTTTTTAAGTCTTCTGGGTATAGATGTAGGAGTGGGATAGCTGGGTCAAATGGTGGTTCCATTCCAAGTTTAAGGACCATGCTATTTTCCAGATTTGTTGTACCAATTTGCAGTCCCACCAGCAATGTGTGAGTGTGCCTTTTCCCCCACAACCTCGTCAACACTTATTGTTTGTATTCTAGATAATTGCCATTCTGACTGGTATGAGATGAAATCTTAGGATAGTTTTGATTTGCATTTCTATAATTGCTAGAGATGTTGAACATTTTTTCATATGTCTATTGATTGACTGTATATCTTCTGTGAAGTTTGTCAGCTCTGGTCAACTTTATTCTCAAGATTGTATAGCCTCTTGTATTTGATCTTTCAATTCATTTTTCATGTTTGGGAAATTTTCTAATATTTCATTGAAGAGATTGTGCATTCCTTTGGTTTGAAATTTTGTGCCTTGTTCTATCCCAATAAATCTTAGATTTGGTCTTTTGATGCTGTCCCATAATTCTTGTATGTTTGTTCATTACCATCTTGACTGTATGGTCAACTTTATTCTCAAGACTGTATATTTTGTCTTCATTATCCAAGATTCTGTCTTCCAAGTGATCTAGTCTTCTAGTGATGCTTTCTATTGAGTTTTTTTTATTTGGTTTATTGTTTCCTTCATTTCAAGAATTTCTGATTGGTTTTTTTTCCACAATCTCTAGCTCTTTCTTAAAGTAATCTTTTGCTACCTGTATTTGCTCTTATCTCTTTGTTAGAGTGATCAATGGTTGCATTTATTTGCTTTCCTATTTCTTTGTTGAATTGATCAATTTTTGCCTGTATTTGCTCACTTAAGTCATTCTTGAATTCACAGATCATTTTAATTATGTACATTCTGAATTCTTTCTCACATTTTATCAACTGTGTTGTCGATGGATTCTATTATTGTAGTATCTAGGTTTATTTGGGGCACTTTCTTCCCTTGTTTTTTCATGTTGATTATGTATCTTCCTTTCTTGCAATGCTGATCTGAGGTATTGCAGTTTCTATCCTATTATCTTGTGACACTACAGATTACCTGTATCTCACCTTGAAGTTTACTTGAAGATATGAGAAGATATCCCCAGATGGACACTACTGCCACTAAAGTTGGTGGTGGCAGTAATGGAAGTACCTCAAGAAGGCAGTGGGAGTGGCCGTGGCTGGGCTCCCTAGGTGGTCCCTAAAGGTGATCTCCTGTGCTCCCACTAATCAACAGGAACTCTGGTGCTGAACTAGGGGTGGTCCCATGCCTCACTTAGGCCCAGTCTTCTGCAAGGGTCCCTGTAGGTGGTGGTTACCGTGGGTCTGGTTTCCCCTGTGGCTAGTGGCTAGCAGTCACAGGTCTGCCCTTCGCTGGGCTCCCTGGAGGTCCCTGAAGGTCGTCTTGGGCCCTCTTTTGCGCACTCACTGGTCCACAGGAACTCTCAAGATACCTATGTTCTGGCAAAAGAAATCATGAAAACGTAACAGCATTGATGTTTAAGTATTTTATATTAAACCTTTAGTGAATCTTTCCACATAGTGAGAAGAAACACATTTTGTTTTTAAAACTCTAGGTTTTAAAAGTCCAAAGAACACTGGACTTACCTTATGTGTTTTTAGAGTAATGTTTTTTTTATGTCTTCACTACTCATGGACATATTTTTGTAAATCATTTGTGGAATAATTCATGACATTCCTGTAGGAGTTGAAGTTGGCATTAGCTGTGGTGTTATATTAAATTATGATCCCTAATCAGACAAACCTTCAGGTTATGCATGTTTAAAGAATGTACAACCAAGTAGGAGAACAAATACGTAAGTGATGTTCCATTAGCTTTTCTCCAGTTCACCATATAGAAAAATGATTCCCCCTTTGGACTTTGTTGGTAGGCATGCACATCCTTGTGCTCTGGGCCACATTCTTTCATAGGTAAAATTCATTAAGTTTACTGAATAAAGAATATTTGTCATTTTGTCTTCTCAATCTTAATTTCTCAGCTTATTCTTCCTGGCATTTTAGCAATGTGATTTGTTTTTACTGATTTTCCTGTTACCAAAATAACTTTAGCATTGGGGTTTTATATATAGAAGCAGGTTTGCATATATCTACACAAGTATTACCAGAAAAGAATACAATATTTAGAGTTAAAATAAATTCACCAGTAGGAAATCTTAATCTATGAATAATAATAATTTTAAGGAAAACTTTTAAGACTTCCTACAAATTAGTATCCATATGTTGGTGTTGGCTGAGATACAGTACATAGCTTTCTGATGATACTTTTAATATCTTATTTAAGAGTTTATGGGGGGAAAGGTGATTCTTGGTTTCAAATATAGCCTCTGTCTCTATTTCAACTTATACATTCTCAGCTAGTGACAAATTGTAATCCTCATGGGCTTTCCTGAACTACTTCTCACAATCCTAGATTAAATGTACATACTTTTATTAACAAAAACACTTTAGCCTCCCAGGGTATTTCTTGTTTGTTAAAATATGCTGCCATACATTAAATGCAGAGGCATGGCATTCCTGTAATGTCATTACCAGAATGGTATTTTAAGGTGAGAATGCTGACCTGTCCCACTTTTACTGTGAGAGTGTGAAAAGCCGTGTTCCTGGTCCTTCCCTGGGGCCTCTTGTGTAGCCCAAGACAATGGTCTGCTGCAGTGAAAGTCAAACACTCAGAATTCACAGCATCCATGTCATCCCCTGCATCATGCTTCTCATTTGTACAGGTCTCCCTGTGTCGTCTTCAGAGTACCCTAATCCTACAGTACACTTCATGATTTCTACTATAGTACCCGAGGTTCATGTTTGATGGTGCCCATGACATGCCACTGACCAAAAATCTTAAAAAAAAAAACTTATGGACTTTTGATCTGGCCTTAGGTCCTCCCCATTTTAAGCTCATCTCATCTTTCCAAAGCTATTTTACTCTTAAAAACTGTCATCTCACAATTATAATGCCACCTATTTTTACTTAAATATACAACTGTTGTAGCTGTGTAGTTTTGAATCCTTAATCTCTGCTTAAAATTGTCTAGAGGCCTATATAAGCCTTGCCATTTCTCCAGACCCCAACTATAGTTCCCAGGCATCACAGTCTGAATTCCTAGAATGGATCATCCACACCACTTATTAGGTACTTATCAAATGTTTTTTTATATTGTTAAATTTTACCTTTATACCTAATCTCCCAAAAGAGACAATAAACATCATAATGTGAAGTTCTGTAAGATATACCTATTTGCAGATCTTCACATCATTATGGACTGGTATAATGTTTTGCACATATCTTATGAATAATTCCTATATTTAGTAACTATAATGATAACTATAAACCATTGCAATTTAGTAATAAAAGCAGTTTCAAGCCTTTCTAATAGTAACCAAATAGCCTAGAAATGGGAAAATATAAATTTCCAATATTGTTTCAAAAGAAGTTAATAGAAAAGTCCACAAATATAAGACAATTATTTCATGTTTTTAAATTATAAATCAGAACTTCCCACTCTCTCCACTTTCTCATCTCTGCAATATAGCCTTTGTTACGTACTAATGTAATAGTCATGTATGCTCTTCTTCAAATGCCATAAACTGGGAAAGTTTTTTGCTTTCTATTGAAATTCTGAAATGTCACTAGTATCATTTTCTCATTTACTTGTCAACTTTTTTTTAATCAAATGCTTATTATTTGTTGAGCAATTAGGCTTCTTTCATTGACCTGAATACATACAAGCCCTGTCAGAAACCAATTTTTAGCACTAATCACAGCTTCCGTGTAACACTCAGACCCTGTTATTTTGAAAATGACATGACCAATAATGGGGCCCTTTAATGTGAACTTTCTAAAAACTGAGATGAATAAATATATTGATACAAAGATTTTTTTGTAACTATATGGATCTGAACATATAATTATACTGTTCTTTAAACTTAAAAGTTTTAGTATTTTACAATTCTCAGCTGACTTTTTAAAAACTTTTTTACTATGAATCCATCAAGTTTTTAAAAGATTTAGTTGGTGGTTTCTGTTGTTTTGTGCTCAGGACATGTTCACTATGTCAAAAGTCATAATTTTGAGCTCAAATTACAAAATAATGCTGGAATTAAATAACCTATTGATTATTATTGATTGTTCTTAGAGCAGATAAAGCTCAGGAATTAGTTGCATTTTAAAAATATCTAAAACAAGCCATAGTCTAGTTAAATATTTGTGAGAGGCCTAACTGATAAAGGACTGTTATTCAAAATATTCCAAGCACTCTTATAACTTAACAATAAGAAGCAAACAACCTCATAGTGTGTCAAACACCTTGACACCTCACCGAAGAATGCACGTAGATGGCGTGTAAATATGGGAAGGGATGCTCAGTGTCAATATCACTGAGGAAATGTGAATTAAACAACAATGACCTATCACTATGCACCTATTAAAATGCCCCAAATCTGCAACAGTGACATCCACCAAATACTGTAAAGGATACAGAGAGTCACAGGAATCCTCACTCATGGCTGGTGGAAATGCAAAATGACATAACCAATAGGGAGACATTTTGGCAGTTTCTTTCAGAACTATACATACCCTTACCATACAACCCAGCCACTATATTCCTCATTATTTACTCAAATGAATTGAAAACTTATGTCCACACAAAACCTGCACATGGATGTTTTTAACAGCTTTATTTGTCATTGCCCAAACTTGGACACAACCAAGTTGTCCTTCCGTGGGTGAATAGTCAAAGATTGTGATCCAGCCAGACAAAGGAATATTGTACAGTGCTAAACACAAACAAGCTATCAAGCTTGAAAAGACATGGAGGGAACTTAAGTCAATCTAAAAAGCCTATAGACTATGTCACTCCAACTGGATGGAATTCTAAGAAAAACAAAACTGTGGAGACAACAAAAGGATCCTGGTTGGCAGTGTTTTAGGGGTGAGCAAGATGATTAGAACACAGGATTTTTAAGGCAGTAAAATGATTCTGAATGATACAATAATGTGAGCATATGTCATACATTTGCCAGAACTCACAGAACATATACCATGAAGAATGAATAGTAATGTGAACTGTTGACTTTGGATGAAAATGATGTTCCAGGAGAGAGAGGAGAGAGGGGAAGAAGAGAGGAGAGGAGAGGTGAGGAGAGCGAGTGAGGGAGAGGAGAGGAGAGGAAAGCAGGGAGGGGTCTATAACATCATCACCAGCATCATACTTTAAAGTAAGGAGAACACCAGCTTGGTTCCACTCTTACCCTGAAGAGTACTGAAAGCAGTGGTTCTGGTCCTGCCTCCCTGACCTTGTGTTACTCAGGTCAAGTCTGTGCTGAAGATCAAGCACTCTAAAGGGCCCCAGTGTCTTACCCAGTTTTTGGCAACCAGACATTAAATGGCTAAGATTGTGAGGAAAAAAATAGAAAACATTATTCTGTACTCATAATTGTCCCTACAAACCTACCTATGGACCTGGTTCTTCCACTGTCATTGGAAAAAATAAATAGCACACCCATTTTTATGGTTACCCTCGAATAGTAAAAGTTATCTGTTGTCACTGTCATTCCCCAAATGATTTCTGTTCAGAAAGGAATGTCTTTCTAGCATTGGAATAAAAAATCCAAAATGTATTCAAAATTGTTTCTCCCTTTCTACAGAGAAGAGTTGCATGCTCAATGTTTGAGTTTAGTAATGACCTCTATCAGATAATTATCTGAGGTTTCAGACTCCTCCATGCCTGAAATATAAAAAGGGAGAAGAGATAAGGGGTCAGGAAATCTACATATGTATTACAGACTTTGGAGGATGATAAAATGGACTTTTTTGTTAATGTTCTGGGTTTTTCAGAGATACTTAACTGCATTAATTTCTCCCTGCAGGTATGACTTAGTTGAGATATCTTTTCTGTTCACAGTATTACAGTTCTTCTCTTAGACCATAGGAATGTGTGCCAGTACTCTCAGCCATTATCCCCCACCACTGGTTCTTCTCTGAAAGCACTGAGAAAAGGGCCATTTAGCTCTCTTTTTGTGATCCACATGTGCTCTTAGACCCATAAAATATAGCAATTTGGTTTCCTTGCAAATATCACCTACTTTTCATTTGGCCACTAAGCAGGTAGTTTCAACTGTAGGCTTTATTTGGAGACTTATTAAACCTGAGTCAGACACTAGTTGCTGTTTCTCCCAGGTTCCAAGGAATGATTAAAGCCTTTCTCAACGGGCTCAAAGAGAAGCAAAAATAGTCCCTCCCTCCCCCAGTCACCACTGTGAAGTTGGTGACACTCATAACACCTCCAACAGAGTCCTCCTCCTCTTTCCAGTCTCCAAGTTCCCTGGCCATTTCAGCCAAACCCTTATATATTCTTAATGTGAGTAAGAGTCTCAAGGTCACTAATCATGATTTAAGACATTTTCTTCAGAGTCTACCTAGTCACTCTATCAATTCCCTCTCCATTTTGAGTGAGAATAGTTGGAAACTATTATCATGTGGCCTCAACTGTCATTGAAGCTGAGTTTAAGTTCCACCACTGGCTCACTCTTAGGATTTATGAATATAAGTCATGACTTGCAGAGTAATAGAACATATTTGATACACTTCTTTTAACCATTATCTTCCCAGAAGATGACATTTCTTTGTGTTCTATTGATAGTTTCTTGGTGTGATTATAAGCTCTGAGTTCAGAAATTATACCTTTCATTCTATATATAGCTATGGATCACCTACCATAGTGAAATTCATCTACACACTGTAAAAATTTGTTAATGATATTCCATTAAAAAAATACTATGACTGAATTCACAGAAGTTGATGGAATTGAAGAGACATTGATTTGCTGAAACAATCTGCCTCTCTATTCACGGATTCTGCATCTAGACTTAATCAACTGTCATTTTATATAAAGGAATTTGAGCATCCTTGGATTTTGGTATCTGCAGGAATTGAGGGTCCTAAAAACAATTCTCTATGGATACAGAGGGACAGCTGGAATAAAAAGGGGGAAAACAAGCAATATTGTCCTTGACTATATAAAAATTTTATAAATGAGCATTAACTACAAGTTAGTGCTACAAAATTAAAATACAACTTTGATATTTAAAATGTGCAATAAATACATATTCTGATGAAAAGGAAATATACAGCAGATTTATAATATCAAGACTTTTACCTGATGATAGTTTAAATCATCCTTCTTTTAATATTCACAAATTCTATATGGTAAGGACACTTCAGTATTACAATTAATGTAAATCATTGGTAATTTCTCTAATAATTTTACCTATATTTTGGTGGTCAGGCAAATTTTTAAAAGTGGAATCTATAGACATAATTACTTTAAATACTTCCTTGCTGCCTATAAAATGCAATAGGGGAAGGAGGGAAAACCCCACATGTTCAAATAGGAAATCAAAAACAATTCAGTCCCAAATAAGCTGACATTTATGAAGCAATTCTCATCCTTATAAATTGCCTTCTTGCAGGAAACAGACCTTATCCTGACTTTTAATATTTCAATGCACCGATCTTGGTGGATGGAGAATGGACCAGGATGTATGGTGACATCAGTGACACCCGCCCCAGACTGGGCCCCAGAAGACCATCGCTACATCACGGTCTCAGGGTGTTTTCTGGAGTACCAGTACATAGAAGTGGCTCATAGTTCCCTCCAGATTATCCTCGCAGTAAGTGTTGACAGTCAACCACTTCCAGTGCTTCTGGAATTTTATCTCTGAGCAAACAGTGCACACAAATGGAATCTGTGTGTGAAATGGAATCTCTGTGTGTGTGTGCGTGTGTGTGTGTTCTTTAATTAATGCCACTTTTATTAAGAATATGTTAAACGAGACTATCCTCTGAGCTATGCATGCTTATTCTCTTTAGCAGTCACTAAATGGCCTCTAATATCGTCAGTATTTTCCATAGAAAATCCAACCAATCAAGATTTGATTATCTGATTTTGGTAGACTTTTCCTAGGATTCTAGAGGAAAATCAGAGGGTTTTCACAACTAACATTCAACATACCTAAACAAATGAGATTTCAATAGATATCTTTTCCCTCAATATTTCTTTTGACTGCCAGCACATGGATTTTTCTTCTGCATTTGCCCTCTGCTATACTTCCTTCTTCCTAGATTTCCCCTGGGCACTGTCCATCACCTATTATCCACACCCCCTCCTTTCTGAACAAGTCAGCTTTACTTTGAATTCTATCTCTAGACTTTCATATTGCCATGTTTCACAGGATTGTACCAGTAAAGAGTCCTCTCATCAGGAGGAAGTAGGAGTTATAAATAACAAATTTGTATAATATGTTTATGCTATATAAGATAAATTATCTTACATTATATTATGAAAAAGGTAAATAAAAACATCTCTTAAGAAGAACTATTACTAAGGCTAACTGCATAATATTGTGAGATTTACATTGTTAAGGCAACTTTATTTTATATTAATCCATTTAATCATCACAGATTCTAAAACCACACATAATTTTCTTAGATTCCACGTAGATCTGCAGTTGAATTGCCTGTCTTAAAATTGTTAGCCAAAAATAACGCAAGTACAATCTGCTTTTTACCTCTTCAATAAATTACTTTGAAGATGATATAGGCTCATGATTGAATAACAAGAGATAATAAGTTCTGCATAGAAAGGCACTAATTAGTTTACATAAAATTCTTCAAGAATTAAACCCATGTACCACAATATATATATATCATATTCATGTTATCATGTACAGATAGGAGTACTATCTGTACACTCCTAAGTGTACTAAGTCTTTGTAACTAAATATCGTACATACTTAGTATCAGCAGAAGGCTCTACAACCAGTGTCACTAAGGAAACAAAACTAGTGGAACAACCAGCAACCCCATAATCATTGGGTTGCCATGCCCAAGATCAGAGATGTGGGTGGTCCACGTTGGTACATGCATTATCCTGTTGAGAAGAAGCAGCTCGTTCTTCAGTTTATTGTCTAGCACTATAGTCACACAATCCAATCAATCACAAAATAGCCAAGAAGAAAGAAGAGCTCTAAATATTTCAAGATCAATATGAATAAATTCCAGAAAATCTGAATTATGTTCTTGGCTTAAATACTAAGTAATCTTTCCCTAATATGTCCAACCTGAGACATCTTCAAATAAACAAAATTTCCTGTATTCATGTTGAACTCTAAAATGTTCATTTTACTTATCTAAGATGTTAGATTTGTTGACATGAAAGTAGCTATTTAATTCTTTAAAAACTATTTCAATAGTAATAAATCTCATGGGAAAAATTATTTCTGAGAATTAGACAAATTAAATGTTAATGCAGGGCTGGGATTGTAGCTCAGCGGTAGAGCGCTTGCCTCACATGCGTGAGGCCCTGGGTTCGATCCTCAGCACCACATACAAAGCAATAAAATAAAGACATTGTGTCCATCTACAACTAAAGAAAAAAATTAAAAAAAATTAATGCAGATGTTTTTGAGTAGGGTTTTAAACAAAATTTCTTTCAAATTATCCCTCCTTCCCTTTTTTTTTTTTTTTTTTTTAACTCTATCTTCAACATTTTGGCAAACTTTCACCTGTATTTCAAGGACCATATGAAGATAGTTTGCTTGTAAGGATAGTTATATATGACTCTTTTAGAAGGATATTGGAATTTGTGTGTGTGTGTGTAACTATTTTCACATAAAATTTTGGCAAAGGGAATTTGCAAAGAAGTGCATTTGGACATGAAAGTATATGTTGAGTCTGTCATACTACCCAGAGAAAAACATTTTTACTTCAGTGAAATCAATCTGTAAAGGCAGGTTACTAGAATGCGAAGGTGGATAAGAGTCCCTAAGAGCAGATGCGGACAATAATTCAGATTACTGGCTTCCCCTTCTGTCTACACTGCCCCCAATGGAGTGGAAAATTTATTTTAGCAAACCATCAAAGACTGGCACCTTTATCTCTTTCTCTTCACCTAGTCTTCCTTCTGGGCATAAGGGTTTTTTGTTTTGTTTTTGTTTGTGATGCTGATTGTGAAACTTCTGAGAGTAAATTAGCAACTTGCATACCTAAGAAACTACCTGTAGAAGCATCAGCACTTTATATGCCTAAAATTTAGGCTTGCTTGCCTAGCCAGCCTTGGGCTGAAAGTGCCTGCTACACAGTAGATTTAGCCAATTTTAACTGGAGTTTATAATGCAAACCAGCTGGAAAGGTCTTATCTTGAACAATGTACTCTACCTACATATGGGAAGCCCTCCAAAAACATTTTCCTGTATTCATTCTGATTACTTCTGCTGTAATGTTTTTTTTTTTAATTTTTTTTTTTAGTTGTTGATGGATCTTTATTTTATTCATTTGTTGTTTGTATATGGTGCTGAGGATCGAACCCAGTGCTTCACGCATGCTAGGCAAGCGCTCTACCACTGAGCTACAGCCCCAGCCCGACTTCTGCTGTAATGTTTAAGTGATGAAATAGTGTCTGGACTTTCTGCTCCTCCCCTTTTGTATTATCCTAATCATGCTTCTGGCAATCAAATATTCAGTTCAGTCCAATATAGGGAACACATCTGAGTGCTTGTCCCCTGGGGTATCAAGCAAAGCAAAGACAAAGGATCTCTGACTTGGAGGATGTCAAAGTTAAAAATGGAGCAGGGTTTCTGAAGGTCCAAATCAGCTCATGCAGTTTGGAGCATAGTCTTGGCTTCTTAGTTTCATCCTGCTTTTCCTGATGTCAGCTAAACTCTCACTCCTATTGTTTTCATCAGTCTCCCTTCCTAGGTATTTGGCTTAGACTGGCATTCATAAACTGCTGATTTCCCAGCCATTTCTCTTGGTTAACTCCAAATCTCTCCAGTTCTTTTTCTCCACCCTCCTCAGCCTTTCTTTCACAGATTTCTGACCACCAGAATGCCTGTCACTGCGTTGTTCAGTTTTCTGCCAATCAACTTTGGCTGATTTTGAAATTAGCATTCACAAAGCCCACATTTGCATCTCACATACATAGATATCTCCCATCTACAGCCAAAGGAAGATGAGTATAATATCCACATAATTGAGAAGAGGGGCTATTAATCACACAGACTCCAGCCAAGCAGAAAAGGCTGCCAGAGCACCATAATGATGAGCCAGGAGTAAGGTTTCCAGATTTCTCCTCCTCCAGCAGCATTTTTCTCCAGTTAGTATCAGATACGACATTCAAAAGACATGCAGGTGTGTACACTTTTAATACAATTTTTTTAAAAATCCACACTTACCAAGTAGATAAAATGTGTGTGGGGAGAGCAAGGAGATCAGCCAGGGAGATGGTGGTGTTCACATTACAAAAGAATTGACTAGATTTCTCAATGCATGATTGGAATTATACAGGTTAAAAAATATGTTCACATGAATTCAATCTTATGACTATGTAACTGTCCTGGGAGTGCTGCATAACAGGTTAGAAGCCTTCCTAAGATGATTAGCTAGTAAAGAGGGACTATGGACATGCTCTGTCTTGGACCAAGGTTGAGAAATGGTCTTCAACTTGAATGCTTTAACAGCTAATATATAATGGGTTACTGGAATCTAAATGTTCAGAGTTCCTCGGTGACAAAGAATGCTGTGATTGATTAGCTATGTCTTCCATGGGTGAGGAAAATGTACTTCATATTTATTATGCACATGTTAGACTTCACTCCCTGTAACCAAAACGATGAAAAAGGAATATATTTTGCAAAAAAAAAAATACATAAATGATACTTTAAGGGAAAACATTCATTGTAATAACTGAAATAACTATATTTGTTAAAATGTTAATTCCCAATAATTCATTGGTAAATGAAGCCTTTAATTTCTCTTTTCTCTAGCCACATCCAGAGAATCAATATTTCTAAATTTTATATAAACCTCTACCACCAAAATTGCTTGGTTTTATTTTCCTTTATTTCCTTTACTATTTCCTTTACTTCCGACATACTTCTAAATTCATGGCAGGTTGATGATTAATTTTTTTTTTTAGGAGACTGGCAGAGGTTATTGATTAAAAATGTAAATAAGCTTATTCCTTCCCACAGCCATTAGACGTGGCTTAGAAATTATAAGCAAATTAGCAAGGAAGTCATTGAAGACTTTAGAAAAAGTTCCTTTCCTATTTTTTTTTTGTTGTTGTTCTTATTTTCTTTGGCACCAGATATTGAACCCAGGGGGCCTTAACCACTGCGCCACATCCCCATTCTTTTTATTTATATTTTGAGACAAGGTCTTGCTAAGTTGCTTTGGGCCTCGCTGAGTTGCTAAGGCTGGCTTTGAACTTGAGATCCTCCTGCCTCAGCTTCCCAAGATGCTGATGTTACAACAGTACACCACCATGCTCAGCTAGGAAAAATTCTAATACTCCTTGCATAGCTCATAGCTAAATCTGTTAGTATTCAAATTCATCCTTCAGTTATTCCTAGTCCCTATTTAGAAAACTTAGTATAGTGCATGAATTAATTATTCAAAAGATCATGGATTTAAAAATTGTTGTAAATCAAATGTGTGCCTTCAGATCGATGAAGTCACAGATGTTCTCATTATTCCCAGTTAAAAATTTATAGTTGTCATTTATCTTGCTAACACTTGCCAAGGGGTACCACTGGTGAAGAAATTTTCTAACTTTTGAGTCCCTTAATCCAAGTTGTTTTGAATTTGTGTTGGGAGCAACGTGTAGACTTTCTTTGTTGCTTTGTGTGATACATGATTTTGAGTGGCCTTATTGTGTGTGTGGCTCATTGATGCCTCTATTTGGGAACGTATTCATAATGAATCGATTGTTAAAGATCCAATTGTGATTTTCATGTCATCTAGGCATTACTATCAGTAATATAAGCTTTACATCTAAGTTGAGAGTTCATGTAGTTCTAAAGCAAGAAGTGGGAAATTGTATGAGCTGCTGCTACTCAGCTACAGTTATATTCGGAAGCCATAGCGTTCCCTTGGGTATACCATGTGTTCAATTTATTTGAATTGAAAAATTAAAATAGTTTTCAGAAGAAAAGTAATATTTGTTTCATGGTGAAAAATGATTGTCATTTAAATTATAAGTTGGTTTTGCTGTTTTATGAACTAAATTAGTCAGATCTGCAGCTACATAGCTTGAGCAAAAATATATCCAAGACACATGACTTTTTAACAAAGAAAAAATATTACATCAAAAACATTGAAATTAAATAATTCAATATTTTCCAAATATCTATATAAAATGAGGCTAGGTACCTTTAAGAGTGTTAGGGGTATAATTAATAACTGTTTATTATGTCTTGATAGTGTTTTTGGTATACTTCCCAGAAATTTTGTTGCAAATTGAGCAATTTCCAATTCTTTGCTTTTATTAAAATTGAAAGAAACCCTAATAAATTTGTAACTTGGTAGATTATTTGAAATAATTTTTGTGATAGATAATTATGGAAATTGTGCTATGCAACTTAGAATAAGTTGCAGAAATTGGTGACATCATTAAACAAACTGCATAAGCCATTCTATTTAGGAAAAAGATTTTTCAGAGCTTAAACTTAAAATAATACTAGAAATTAAATCATGCTGAACTCTCTCCCATTCTAATACAAATAATAAATGGATTTCAAATATAATTTTATTTTCATACATAACAATTTTGATCTGTTTGTATAGACTACTTTGTTTCAGTCAAGTGTATAAAATAATTATGAGAATAATATTATTAATATTCTGAAATAAGGATAGTTTTTTTTAACACTTCCTGCCTTATGGACTATCGCTTAAAAAGTGGGGGAGCCACGTGGGCCTTCCCGACGAGTTGGAGTCCAGAGAGATGAGGAAAAACAAAGGGTCCCTGGGGAAGATGATATGGGGTCTCTCTGGACGGTGGCGATTCGTGGAGCCAATCTCCCCAGGCCCCGGAGTGTAGGTAAAAATCTGCTCTGCCAGAGTGAGATGCAGAAACACCCGGAGCGAGAAGAGGGGACACCGGAGCGAGAAGCAGAAAACACCATTTATTCCAGAAAGTGTAGAAACTTAAATACACTCTTGGACCAATCAGATCCAAAGGTCACAAACAAGGGCTTGCTCTTTGGCAAGAGCACAATCTATTAGCATAGAATGGGGAAAGATGGAAGGGAGGGGTTGAGGGTATGGAGAGTGCTCCTACAATGGACCTGAGAAATATATAAATTTATACATAATAAATTCAATGAATATATACATTTATACATATACATCTAAATTTGTTACAAAGTAGTATGAAGACTGGGCAATAATACAACCTTCAAGTAAATAAACATATTTAATTAGAACAAAATTCTGTGAAAGCAGTGTAGTAGCAGTACAAATTCCAAAAGAAAATGAACTACATCAAATTTGTTATCCTTAAGATTGTGTACACATGCTAGGGTGAATTTCAAATCAGAGTGATATTCCAATTTAATTGGATATATTTAAATGGATAATATAATACATCTCTTTAAAATCTATTAATATTTATAATATACCAAAATAAATAGATCGTTTGCAGCTAAACTAGTTCATATTACCCAGAATGATGTATAGATTAAATAAAATCCTTATCAAAATCTCAACAGAAACAGAACAGTCCTAAAACTCACATGCACACAAAAATACTCTGAATAACCAAAGCAGTCTTAAAAACTAAAGTTGAAAGCTTCATTCTTTTCAATTTTAAAAGAATTACTAGTCCACAGTAATTAAAACCGCTTGGTATTAGCATGAAGACAAACATAGATCAATGGAACAGAATGGAACCCCCAAATCTACATATATATGGTCAATCTTTTACAAGGTTGTCATTTAAACTAATAAATAAAAATATCAAGCATACATTTCAAAGGTACATGACTTTCAGGTAAAATTTACAAAATTTTTTTCAGGATGTATGAGACAAAAAGGAGCATTACTCTAAAACAGTGATTCTCAACCTTGACTGAGAGTAGGAATTTCCTTATGATTTTTTAAAAAGATTGCCATGCCATGCACTTCTGAAAATTCTCTTTCCTGAGACCTCAGGTAGAGTCTTTAGTGAGTGTGGTTTTCCAGAATTTTCACCAAAAATATTAGTGCCTTCTTTCTCTTCACTATTGATCCCTCTGATGTCTTGAACTTCTTAGAAGCATGTGGAGTCTGGTCAGGGAAGGTGACTTAATTCCAAAGGGCATCAGGGCTCTGGCTGCCTCATCAACTCCTTCCTGGGTCTTGAGAATCGTTTCCGTTCAAGGACATCAGGATCAGGCCTTCAAATAATGAGCTGCTTTTCAAATAATCTGTGCATCTACGTCATGAGTTCTCTATTTCCACCCAGTGAGTTGGTATAGCTCTAGTCTTCTGATTCCTAGTCCAGTGTTGAAAACGATACAACCATTTTCTTAAGACAAAACTGCTTGTGGCCTGCACTAGACAATGGTTGGAGTGAGGACCAGGGCTCTTTCCCTGCTCCCGGGGGGCTTCACAGGGTGAGGCATGGCTTGACTGTCGGATGTGCTGCTCCAGCTCTGGTTCAGATATTCAGAAGCACAGACTTTCTTGTCAAAAGTTAGTGACCCAAGAAACAAAATGAGTGTTGAATGTCTTTCTGTAGCATCAGAATAAATTGTGCAAAAATATTCAAAACTTAGGGAAAAGAACAAAATATCAATGTAAATAGAGATTTTTTCAAAGTATACTAACTGAAATAGGAGAATGGCGAATTGAATCCAGGAAGGACATCTCTTGACTCAGTTGAGTGTAAATAAATTTTCACAACTAATTTGAAACCCCAACTGGATTTATCCCTGAATGGTAAGAAGTAACTATTGTTATTGAATAAATATTATTCAATATGCATTAACATATGTAGTTTAATGATTATTTTAACCAAAAGTTGATTGACATCTGTAGATAAGATATCAGGGTATTATTATTTAAAAGGATATTGTTCAAAGGAGTTTATTGAATAAACTTATTTATTATTCCTCTGGGCCATAATAAATTTCTTTGAACAATGTCCCTTTAAAAAGGGTAATGCCCTGATGCCTTACCTACAAATGTCAACCAACTTTTAGGTACAGTAATCACAAAGCATTTAGTTAACAGGTCCTTTATTTTATTTAGCTTAATTACTGAAAAGTGACCTTATAAATTGATGAGTAGTTCTGTGAACACATGAAAAAGCAGAGTGCCAGAGCTTAAACAGCCTCTGAGGTCAAATTAAATGTAAGTTTTTTCTTTTTTTTTTAATATTCTGGTATTTCCTACATGCAAATTCAGAAATATAAGGTGAAATATTCACAGCCTGGGAGTAACAATCCTTAAATCTTACACCCAGTTATATAATAAACTATTTTGTGATTATGAACTACATGAGATAACATTAAAAAGTTGCCTTAAAAAACATAGTATTATTCATTTGTTCCTTAGCTCACTTTCATTCACTGCTCATTGAGAATACTATAATCCTTTCAGGAAAACTCACAAGGATGTGCAAAAATGAACTAAATCCTACTAAGTTTACTTACTCCCCAGATATTACCGTGATTCTTAAAACCAATACAATACTACTTAGTGTACTGCACCACTAGCCTGTGTGCACAGTCCCTCATCAACTGTTGTCATCAGTACACAATATCATCTGTTCTATATGCCATGGTTAAAGGACCTGCTTACCTCCTAAGCATTTCGCTGTATCTATGGGAATGTTTGGAAACAACACAGAATAGACATATTACACATTTAACATGGCAGTGATGATTACAGACTGCAACCCATCAAGAATAATTTTATTTTCTTAATAGATTTAAATTGAATAAAGTATTGTGCATAAAGTATTGTACAATGAACTGTGTGCAATACCATTTCTATATTTAACTATACAATCATAAACTCACTTCAGAATTAAATAATTGTCAAATTATTTTATAAATAAGTATATTAAAACATACTAAAATACAGTATTTTGTGAAAAATATTACAAGTTGGTGGCCTGACAATGAAAGGTTGACATCTTCCTTTGAAATGTACAATACCATTATCTTTTGGGATGTTTTTCTGGTTGCAATCAAATTACTGTGATACAAAATTTTTAAGAAATAAATCTTTGGTAGCAATTTCCTCTTCACTGGAAATTAAACACAGTGATAGAATAATAGTTGTAGGATGTGTTTTCTAAATAAGAGCATGGCATTCTCAAAGGAATGATATAAACATGATTTATACTGACAGCTATAATATGAGGGATAACTTATTTAGCATGTTATACTTGAATGGAAAGAATAAAAATATGGGCAAACACACTTAGGATAAATAGTATTTACACAGTGGAAGAACAGCCATCTGTGATATTCTTTCTGTACCTTTTTCTTTTACCAGTCTTACAAGATTTAAAATACTGCTATTCTCATCCCACACACCCTTCCACATGGCAAGGTTTGTGATTTCGAGTCTGGTCCTCTTTCTCTCCCTCTCCCCATAGCTTCATGGCTGCCTTCTCCCTGACTCCACCATGTGTCCTTTTTCTCACCCATCATGTTAAATTCCTCTCAAGAAGGAACCTGAGAGTCAAGACCACAACTTTTCATACACACATATTTATCCTTTGTAGTCCTCCTGACTTAATTCATGATGATATTTTTATTAAACTTAATGAGGTAGGTAGTTGCCACATGGTTATTTTTGTTAATGCTAATTACAAATATGGTTCCAGAGTCATGGACTGAAGTGAAGAATGCTATGGCTCTGAGGATATTATGAATTTCTTCCTCTCTGACATCCTGAAATGAGTTGCTCTGCTCTTTTGTATTGATTCTCAATAGCTCCACCTGTTAAGCTTGGGCTGCTTATTATCAGCAACTTTATAAATACAAATCATTCCTTTTTCCTCTCATTATCAAATGTCTTCCAATCATTTATCTTAACTTTCTCTACTTCTTTTTCCATAACTTCATTGATTTCTTCATCATAGAATTATGGGTAGGTTCTTTGTTTTTAATGTCTCAGTTTTACAGCTCATTCATGCTGTAATTTCATGTTATCCTCTTAGTTGAATGCCATGTTTACATTGACTTAGTCCTAACATATTGTGTATTTACTATAAAAACCAATTTTAACTGAAATTGTACTGTGAAGTTCAGAAAAATTTCAAGTCAGTCATTTGAAGTTGGTCATGTATTCATTTTCAGCAATTATTTCACGTCTATGTTGCTTATAATTAAAAGATTTAGACATGTCAAAGAAGCTTGATATTAAAAATATAAGGGAGAGGGCAAACCTACATGGAAAATTATATTGTCCTTTAATTATGAGCCTGTGATCTGAATTGAAATTACCTAAATGTATCACCCACAATTTCTTTGGTTCACACTTATACACTGAAAGTTCCAAAGTTGCTGTGATAATTATCTGGGAACTGAGTTAGAAGACCCCAACTTGCAGCAGTACTATAGGTTTGTGTCCTTGGTAATAATATATCACAGCTATCCAATAGGGTCCCTGTGACAATGTATCAACAGCATAGCATGTCAAATAAGGGATCATAACTGCTGTCTGCGAATTCATTCAGGAGCTTCATCAGTGTCTAGATTGAGTAGTGGTCCACAGCAAGACCAAACAGCTTATCACTCTACAAGTTTATTCTTTTCCTAGTGGATGTAACTGAGCTCTGTGAAGAAGACACATTTCCTTCATTTATTAACCCTGCACAGGTTTCACTTATATGGAATTGATATATAGACTCTTGTTCATAGAGAAAGATGATTTCCTCTTCTGGATTCAATTTATCATGTATTGGGCCTTGTATTTCAGGATAAAGAGCTTTCCCAAGCTTACTGCTCCTGGGAGAGAGGTCAAATTGAAATGACATAAAGCTAAGTTAATATTTCAATTAAAAATTGCCATCTGTGTCAGTTAAATATGAGACACTACAACTTTCAGTGGGTAAGAATTTTCATTTTTCAAATGGTTGTTTAAAGTTGTATAGATTTAATCTAAATATTCAAATTAAAAAGTTGATTCCTCCATACTTTTCAATTGCTTGAAGCTTGAAACTTCTTTATATACATTCAGTCAACTAACAAATATTTGCTGAGCATATTCTTATGATCATTGGAGATGCAGGGTTGAGTCAAACCCTCTGCTCCCATGAAACTTAAGTTCTAATGAGAAAAGGCATGCAATGCTTATAGTGTGTGTATGTACATAAATGTACATACATTTAATATATGTATAGAATATATATAGTATGTCTAGTATGTGAGTGCTCTGCTGATGAATAAAGCTGGGTAAGATAAGAGTCACTAGAGAATGGCAAGAGAAGGCTACTTAGATAAGTGATGTTTCACCAAAAATCTGACTATTGTGAGAACTAAGCCAAGTGGAGATGCAGCATTGCATAAAGGTGGGACTGTGACCTCTACCTGAGGGCATACCTGGAGTTCTGACCAGGTATAACCTAGTCTGCAGTCAGCGAACACAGCTCACATATTCAAAAATAAGTTCAGTTATCTAACTCAATTTCACTCTCTGCTTTCTATTTAAATTCTGCTCTCTTTAAATGACTGGTGACTTTCCTTCAAAATCTGGTCCTCTTCTCCACCCTCCATTTCTCACATTTGAATTAGCCTCAGACTTATTTGTACAACTTTTTCTATTCCCCTTGCCTTCTTCCATTTCTGTGTGTCTGCCTGACAAGCCTGACACTGAGCTCACTACTTCCCATCTCAAGTCTTCACCTTCCTGTCCTTCTCTCCATCATTCAGTGGAAACAACATCATCCCTATTTCTGAAGGTTGGAATCATGTCATCATCTTTACTCTTCTGTGCTATCTTTCCTCTCGTGTTAGTAATCCAAATGCTTTTACATATCACTAAATTTCAGGAGAACATTTGTGACTTGGTCATTAGAAGCCAATGTTTTTCAAAATATCTCTAGAAAATTTTTATAGTTTTACATTTTACTTATTTAACCAACATATTATAAAACCTACTCATCAGCATCCTATTGATGTTATACAAAAGTACTATATCACTGAGCCTCACTCCCAAAACTGGGAGGTGTTTTTTAAGGATTAATTCAATGAGAAAATGCTGAAATAATATTCATTAATAATATTAACTTGCGGGGCTGGGATTATGGCGCAGTGGTAGCATGCTCGCCTAGCATGCATAAGGCACTGGGTTCGATCCTCAGCACCACATAAAAATAAAAGATATTCTGTCACCTACAACTAAAAAATAAAACATTTTAAAAAATAATAATATTAACTTGCACTCAGTGGTAGAGCACTCACCTAGCATGTGTGAGGCACTCAGCACCACATGTAAATAAATAAAATAAATGTCCATTGACAACTAAAAAATATTTTTAAAAAAATAACTTTGTGTATCATTTTAACCAGAGTTTATAAATGTTTTACAAATTATTATACTTCACTCTGCCAATGTGAATAGAAAAACTATTTGATCATATGAATTATAAATTAAAAAGTCATTAAAAGCTCTTTGAATATATCTACATAAATATATACTTGAAATTTGTCTTTGCTTTCATTTTTTTTTTTTTGTGATATATAATTGATTTTTTTCTTTTTACATCTCGTATGCTTACCGATGTTAATCTCCAGAATGACAAAATTATTCTCCCAACAAAGGCAGTTTTTTGCTTGGTTTTGCTTCACTGAAACCCAGTCAGAGGCTCTGATGACAGATAGTCTGCTTGTCAGCTTTGCTTCATGCATCCAAAGAAAATGGAACTTATCAGAAGCTGAACCTCAAGCACTACCTGTGCCTCTTATTTGGGCCTTTTCATGCTAGGCTTGGCAGAGGGCTTAGTCTTTCATCATGTGGTTCACCAACAAAACAAGAAGAGAGCAGTTGCACTTTTAGGTACCACTCTGCAGACGGCTATATTGCAAAATAAACAAACAATATATTTTTAGGGCACCACCTGCAGCAAGCAGCTGTACCAAACAGAGCAGAACTACGAAGGATGTGATTTGTCCCATTTAACGTGAAGCCTTGAGGTTTGAGAAGAGAGGGAGGAGAAGGTTCTATGTATACAACCCACACATTGTAATTTCAACTGAAGCTGATTGTCTTTCTTTTTTAGATTGGAATTGAGGTATCATTATATCTCTCCTTCTTTCCCACCCCATGACCTCTGGTTGAAAACAATTCTATTATTGGGGTTATAACTGTTAACAGGAAAAGTAATTTTTCCCTGCCAGTAAACTTCCTTTATCATTCAAGGGCAATTTTGTCTCATAGCACCGTATAGTTAATGCCAACATCTGCTGTGTCTAAGCTGTATATAAGATGATGTCTGGCATTTACATGATGCCAATGACATGGTTAAAGAAAACTCATACAATTGGCTTACATAAGATTTTCTTATCTATAGCTTCATCTATTTCTGTTCAAGATCTGTCTGCCTCTGTAAGTGTGCCACATAAGTTCACAAGTCTCTGAAAACTGAACTTTCAGTTCTTATTCTAACTGACAATCTGTTCTTACCCTAACCCATTCCTTTCCAGGTATGAAAGCTGTGTAGCGCATTGTGATAAAAATTCCACCATACCTGTACTGTCTGAGTACCTAGAGTTTTGAGTCTGATGCAATGGATATTTTAAGTACTTACTTTTTTCCCTAGATTTAAAAATCTCCTCATTCTCCTAGTGGCTATTGATTCTAGCCTCAGAAACCAAAGTCACCATTTCATTTTGAGCCCTTCTAGGTGAGCTAGGATACAGATAATTAAATTATAGATGGCTCTGGAGACAATCCAGGTAGTTACACATTGAGGTCATTTAAGCACAGAGAGGGACAGTTAGCTTTAATATTAAATTGGCAACCAAATACTATATAATAGTTTTTTCCATTGACAATGAACATATTTTTTAAAAGAGAGATGAGATTGTTCTGCATATTTATGAAGTGCACTAGAATGCCATTCTTAACTCCTGTACTACTGGCTAGATTCTTACTCTGAAGGAGAAAATTACATTGACCATGTTTTTGTGCCTCATTAACACCCTTTCATAGTACTTACAGATATTACTCTGAGATTCAGAGAAGTGAGATGAAAGACTTACAAGTCTGCAATGATGCATGCCTCCAACTGATAGAGGAAATCAAATTCTGTGAGCCAGGGAGCTAAATTGCCTCCATTATCTTTACCTTCATCATCAAGGTGATGATTTGGGGGAATATCAGGCATGAAATACATTCCTGCCAAAGTTACCTATGGCAGTATTTAATGTGGGGACTTCTATCCCTATCACCTTTCTAATATATAAGCAGGAATTTTCTAGAATAAACTCTCAGATTGGATTTTGCTAAATTATGTCTGTTTCTAAATCCTTGTCAATCCAATTTTTTACTTTTTTACTGTGGACAGTGTTTTATAACTCATTGTGGCTGAAACTTTGAATAAGGAAAGGGAATATTTCTAGTTTCAACAAATGAAAGACAACCTTTAGTCAAACTATCTACATATTCCATAAAAGAGTCAGTGAGACTTATCTTTAATGAGCACTTGCAGCATACCTACCAAATATTCTTTGAGGTTCTCTGAAGTCCCTTAAGCTTTCTTTCACTTTTTTAATTATTCTTTTTGTTCCTCTGACTGGTTAATTTCAAATAACTTATCTTTTAGTTCTCTGATTTCTTCTGCCTAATCAAGTCTTCTGTTGAAAACTTCTAGTGAGTTTTTCAATTCAGTTATTCTTTGCTCTAAATTTTCTTTTTCACACAATTTGTATTAATTTTCTCAATTTGTTGGAATGTCATTTGTCTAAGATGTTGAACATTGTTACTACAGTTATTTTTAATTAATTGCCAGATATTTCATATGTTGTCATTTCTTTAGAGTTAATTTCTGGAAATGTATGTTGTTCATTGTATCTTGGTTCCTTGTTTCTTTGTGTGCCTTGCAACTTTTCATTAGGACTCACACATTTGAAAAAACAGCAACCTTTCCCAAACATCACGAACTGATTTTGTACTGGGAAAGATCTTTACCATTCATCTTGGATACAGATTCTGGGAGCTCTTCAAACCTTTTTTTTGTGGATGCATCCTCTCCGTATGTGAGCTTATAAATTCCCAATCAGGACTTTGCCAGTCGCTTTTTCGGGCGCTTATGTTCTTTTGCTCCCTTTGTATATGTCTGCATTAATGTAGGTTCTCTGGCAGTGCTACAAATTTTCCAACTCTTTTATTCCCAATGGCCCACAGACTTCTAGAATATGCCAAGTCCCACAAGCATTGAAAGATGGGCAAAATAGAAACCAATCTCTTGGGCAGAATTCCCCCCTGCCAAATTCTGAATATCAGACATGTACTCCAACTCTTTCCCTCTTCTGCGAAATGATGAGACTTGGAAGTTTTCTCCAACTGATTTTTCCTGGACCAGAGGGAGGGACTACATTGAATAAACGCGTACTACTACAAAGTACCACTCTTGTTTTCAATGACTTTCAACCCAGTGCCCTTTACTATCTTGCTAAGATTCAAATAAAACAGAAATAAGTCCCTTCAGCAACTCTCCAAAAAGTCTGAAAGTTGGACATGTTTGAGTCTTCTCCTTCCTTCCCCAAAGAGAAGCCAGGATCTGCAAGTTGTTTCCCCCAGTGACACAACACTACATGCTAAACTGAGCCAAGGGGAGGGACTGTGATGAATGAATGCCATGAATTCTTTAATGCAGCTAGATTTATACTTACTTGGGTTGTTGGAATTTCTTAACTGGATTCCTCACAAAGGGAATTGTTCCATCTATTGTTGCTGATTTTTGTCTCCGTGGGGAATACAAGGATTTGGGGACTTCCTTTTCTACCTTCTTGATGATGTAACTCCCTCTAATTCATTTTGTGTGTAAGAATAAAATAATGAAGGTAAAAAAGAAATTATTTCACAGAGCAAGTATTCAGAAAGTATTAGTTGTTATTGTTGCTGATATGTAGCATGAAGAAGACAGGATTATTTGGAAAAAGCAAAAGAAAGTCCATTTGGGATTTTCACAAGAGAAAATTCAAAGCATCAGTTGAAAGAGGAATTCGAAATTTAGACATAATACTGGAATATTATTTAAAAGATAATAGAAATCACTGTAAGCTCCTACATAGAAAAGGAAGCAAGTGATATTGTTTATTGACCATAGCAACTAAGTGTTTCTTATCCTCTCACCTTATCTTCTATTAGGTAACAATAAGTATTTATAACTTCTACTAGACTGAAGATTCCTCTATAATAATCTGGTTATAAGGTGACCTAAGAACCAAAAGTTAATGGTTATATAAAGGTGGAAATTTAAAAAAGGACGTCAGTGATAATGTTCACCATTTATACAATGTGTTTCTCCTTAAAGATTTATGGCTGACCTCCAAAGGAGTGTTGTTTTCTCAACTTTGTAAAAGGAGAAGCAACAGATGCTATGCCAATTGAAGGTCACTTGACAAGTATCAAAGAAAGAATTGGTATATATCAGAGAATGAAATTTATATCTAGTTTTAATGGCAAATAATTAATGTGTTCTCTTCACTCATTTAAAGCTGTGGAAAGCCTTTCAATACAGAGCACTCAACATTATAAAATGTTCACTTCAGAATGAATTTTTCACATCTGTCTTTAGAATCTGCATAACATACTAGCATAAATGTCAGTCACTACCAAAGTCTTATATTTAACTTCTTAGTGGTAGTTGGCTATAAAGTGGCTCTCCCTGAACACACACAAACTGAAATGTTTATTAGCTTAACTATTGAATGCATGCATACAGACAAGTAGACAAGGGAATTAAAAAGCAGTCCAGGATTTAGATTACTTATTTTTCTTGTTTTTACTTAACCCTTGCACAGGAAGAAATAAGAATTGTAATAAAACAAATTGATTGATAACTGTAAATAATACTGTGCTAAGACAGAAACTGTTAAGTAAATTTTAAAGTGATAGTCCCTTTTCTTAAAAGATATCTCTAACTTTAATAATTAATAAAATAAAATGAGAAAGAAAACTAATAAACAGGTATATTTAGAAAATGCTTTCATTTTGTACCTTCAGTATAATATGAATAGAGAATAAACCAAAATATGTAGATGATTATTCTAGTTAATCCTTTTCTAAACTTGACTTTCAAGAGTCAAGAATCTAGAAGAAGCCATAGAGATCATTTGTGTAATCTGTTTTGTAGATGAGAACATGGGGTACACAGCAAAGTCATGTCAGGGTCAAGATTAACAGCATGGTCTCCTGTTCACCTTGCCTCAGTCCTTACTTAATCAACAACTTCTTTTATCCATTGCATAGAAAGAAAAAAAAATCTTTTGAAAAATTTTGTTTTCTCTTTAAAAAATATAATGACAATAAAACATTAACTATAGGAAAAGTTGGAAAGTGGAAAAAATTGGCTTTTAGAAGCTTCACAATTTTTCCTTTTACCCCAACACCCCAGTGACCATTCTTCCTCTTGTTTCCTTCCAGATGAGATGATGAGAATATCTTTATAGCCTTTGAATCTAGCCTACTGCTTAGAGCTGATTAGTATCTAATACTTGTTTTAACATAGTACAATTAGCCAAGTGTTACATTTAGAAGCATAAGCTAACCAATAGAGAGGTTGGATTTATTATCCCTAACAGAGGTAAACAATTTTCAAATGAATCTGGTATTCTGGAATATACAAACTTCTTCAGAACTCAGAAGAATGGATTTTAATAGAAGAAATGAGTTGTTGTGGCAGAAAATGAGGGTGTTGTTTCTGGCAAGGGCAAAGTGTTCAAGGCATTCTCTAATCCATTCTCTGTGGCAAACTATCTTTCCCTCACAATTAGAAACCTTGTTCAATAAAAATAATATTCAAAATCTTTATCTCTACCTTTGATTGAAATTTCATGGAGCCAAATTCTTTTCAAAGACCTCAGCATTAAGTATATCTTCATTGATTAAAATGAGAATAACAGTGGAATTTACATCATGAGATTATTGTGAGGCTTCGATGACTCAATATGTGTAAAGGGTGTGAAACAGTTGTGGATGGTCAAGAATATCCAGTAGATGTGAGCTGCTGCTGGTATCATAACATCTCTTTTCTCTTTACCTTTCTACCAAGTTGCTATTCTCCAGGATAGATGTCCTTCATTTATTAACTATAGCCAAGATATGATTTTGGCCTTCGTGATTATGGAGTCTTGTGTCTGTAAAGTCAGCAATTTAAAATGATGGCTTTGTCCAAAAATAAACACAACGTTGGAAGTGTTGTCCAACTAACCGGCTTACAGTTTGGTGACCCTGGGAAGGCCTGTCTTCTCTCAGCTAAACAGTACTTTGATTATTTAATTGCAAATATGTGGACACTTCAGCACACCTAAAGATAACTCTGGCTGAAGAGTTTGACACATTCAGTGTTTACTCTTTAGTCACATAACCTTCACACTTTGGGCTAAAGTTGGGGACTGTCCAGCTGGCAAATCAGTATGTTTCTATGCTGGGGAGACAACAGTTGTTCACACAGTGGCTGCAGGCTAGATGCAGCAGGAGAGTCATAGATTTAAACCCTTGTCCAGCTTATTTGCTCAGACTTCAGTACAGCAAAAGGAAAGCCAGCCATTCTAACCCCTGGTATACTTTCTGGGGTTCAACTGCAGACTCTTGATACAATTCTATTATGAGGTCTACCAATAATGAATTTTCATTTTGATTTCATTATTTTTTTAACCAAAGAGCAAGTCTTTAGCAGTTCCCCCAATACAGTAAAGCCTCTTAGTAAACAGACCACTTCTTCCTGGTAAATAACACATTTACTCTCCATTACCTCAAAGCTCTCTGCTTACTTTAGTTTCCATTAATTGCCTTGGCTTAAAATTCTATACATTTTTTTCATTGTACTTGAAACTTCCTTTTCTTTTAAACTCATATATCATTTTTATTTTATTTTACCTGGAGGACTTTTTACATATGTTCCTTTCACCATATTAACTAGAAACCTCTTATAAATTACTGTAATGATTTTGATGGGAATTGTTCTAAAACAGGTTATATATTTTCATGATTTATTTAACAGAATGAAATGGATATAACAAAATCTTTTTTTTAAAAATTTTCAATCCAGATATAGAAGAGTGTTGTTTTATAGAGTACGTTAGATCTAGCTTTGCCACTTTTCTCTTACCACTTGAGCAAATAATTGCACAGTTCCCAGTTTCTCCATCTGTAAATTAGCATGATAACAGAAATACTCTAAATAATCTTTTTATATTGCTATGTGTAATGTATATTTAAGATATTTTTTAAATTGGTTTAAAAACAGTAGTACCTCTTAATCAAGAAACATACTACATAATAAAACTTCAATAAATATATCAGATATGTAATAAGCCATTTTGAAATTCGTCAGGAGTTTCAGGGCCCATTTAAAATGTGCTTGAATGTTCTTGTTAAATTATGTGGCCATAGGTGTTTAGAGACTTTCATAGTCTTATATATGCTATTTACATGTACGTTCTACTTTTTGTAAACTGATCATCAGTCACTGTTGGTCATTTGCCTAAATCATTTGACCTAATTATCTTTTTTCTTCACTTTCTATGTTTTCCATTTCTAGTCCTCAATGGACATAAAACCTGTGATCACTAGAACTATAATATACAACAATAATCCATTTTTTAATTAAAAAACTGAGAGCCTATCCTATGAATAAAGTACATGGCTTGGTAAAATGCTTTAGATGCTCAGAGTATTATCACACATTTCCTGGCTTGTGACCATATTTTAATTAATGGCCTTGGTTAAGAAGCAATTCACAGGTAGGGGAAGTATTACTCTATGCATCTAAATAAAACCCTGAAAATTGCGCATTTCCCTGTTACATCCTAAGAAAACCCTCATTTTGCAGGCTTATCAGTTATGCTGTGGCTGAGACTGGGTTAGAATTCAAACTTGTTTTACAATACTATTTTTTCCAGATCATTGTACTAACTCTTGTATCTACACTATTTTTTTAACATTATAATAAATATAGCTTAAAGTTCTATTTGTATGTTTGTTTATTTTCTGGGCCAACTATAAAACAGCAGAAGTTTGTTTTAATATTCTTTTATCCTTTCTATCCCCATTAAGATATCATCTTCTTTGTGGTAAATCACATCACCTGCCTTCTACTTCATTAGAGGTAAAATTTTATTTTAAAAGAATCCTCTGATTTAGTATAGATTATATGCTGTTCAAATCTTCTCAATTTATAGAATAATAGTTTGATGAATCATCCTGTTGTACAATTAATATTGCTATTTTCAGATAAGTGTTCTGTAGTTTTTGACTCATGCTTCTTATAGAATGATGTAGTTTTTTAAAATTTAATAATTTTTAATTATTGTGCCATTCTAGTTATTTGCTTATAGCCCAACTATATGCATAGTATATGTGCTCTGCTGCTATAGATGAAATGAATGGTAGATATTGAGACATGAGATAGGGAAAATTGAATATTTGGAAAACCTATAATTGGATATCATTTAGAATCCCACTTTTTTCTTTCCCATGTGAGAAGAGATTCTGCATTTCTGGTAATTCTATCCTAAGCACACTCACTTATAAACAGGTAGGAAAACAGCAATAGAAATAAATGTTTCAGAGATCATTTAAATTCAGAATTGATACCTTGAGCCCTAGGGAAGCAGTCAGACCTGCAGTAAGAGAAACACAGTGAAAGAGCAGAGGGAGAAACATGGCATAGGAAAGGCAAGAGAAATGTCAGAAATATGTTGAGAAGAACAAACACTGGAAGAAAATACAATGTGCACATTTTTAAAAGAAACTAGGGTTTCAAGTTTCAAAGCACTTATATACATACATTAAACCAAAGTTTTCATTTAGGAATAAAAGTTATAGGTAACCCGTTCATGTGTAATGATGAACAGATTTAGGGGACAAATTATCACAAAATGACTAATCATTAAAAAGCCAGAGAGCTCTGATCAGAGAAATGCCAAATTTTAATGACTAGTATCCAGTGCAGGAAGAAGGACCTTGCAGTCATAAGTTAGAAAACTTCAAAAGCCTATTTGATAGAGATCCTGACACTATATACTTGAAAGTGGTCACAATATTAATCTATTAAAACATTTATGATCTATAAAAAGGGTCACAATGTTTGACTAGGGTCATAAACATTAAAAATCTTTCATTAGCTGAAATTTTAACTTTCGGATTATGTGACATGCAGCTCTTACAGATAAGGCCAATGTCTTTGTAAAACTCACCACCATAGGATACCATAATGTCAATTCAGTGTTAAGTGTGAAAAAGAATTGTGCAAATACCATAGTATTTAAAGTCACCACAGTCCAGAGGGGAAAAATACTCCCAATATTTGTGATTAAAATATAAACAATTTGCTAGATTTGAATATTTTCCCCTTGATCTACATTTCTGAACAGTGTAAATCTATATTTTTAATATGAAGATTGATGTCTCCTGACTTAAAGTCATGATCAAATTTTATCCAAGAATTTTAAGCTCTGTAAAACAGTGCTTTTTAAAACATTTCACAAGAGATTAATGAAATATCCTGCACCACCCCATGTATGCAGAGCTCAGCTAAAAGGATTACCTTTTTGCTTTTCTCAGGTCCTGCACTTGACATATCAAACCTCATCTGTTGAGGAAGCAGCTCCCACAGAGCTATCCTGTCGTGCTTCCAACATTGTGGGCGGTGATAAGTTTTGACTGTGCAGCCAGCATATGTCATGATAAATTTTCAACTCTCTAAGCAAAGAGAATACACACTGTTCTCCGATCAAGATTAGCTTGATTTCCCACCCACCCTCTTCTTCAAACACATTTTGGAACAAACATAAGTAAATACCTGACAGGTGAAATATTACCTGTGCCATTCACCGAAACAAAATGAACCTTAAGTTGAAAGTGTTAATTCGCCATTGCAGTCACATCCCATTAGCAGAAAAAGAATCACAGATTCCTACTTCTTTTTACATAGCCATGGAGAACAGAAACTTCTGCTCCTGTGGGCGATAAGATAAACCTATGTGGGCCCACTGGGGACTTCATAACGAGACTTCTTTACACCCCCGTGTGTTGTCAATTTTCTATGTTTATCTAAATAATCTTTAGGGCCAGATTTGAATCCCTTTGCTATTCCTGTCCTTCCCATATGTCAGTGTGTCTTCCACTCAGAGAAGCTGCTGTCTTTGCTTGGAGTTTACTGAAGAAAGGAGGTTGACAGCACACCCACCACGGGGATTCTATGTGAGAGGCTCAGAGAGACAGGACCTCATCTGGAAGGCACATTCTGAGGGAGTAGAATAGCACATCACACCTTCTAACCAGCCTCATGGGCCTGACTGGGCTGCCAGCACCAGATTTCACACATGCACACACATTCACATGCACACATGCACACGCACCAGTCCTGCGTTAACACAAGAAGAGCCAACAGTAGCCTGGATCTGATCACTCAAGCATATGTACCAGCTTCAAAAGCAGAACAAAAGGGGCCAGCTGTTCTGATTCACAGCAAGTGGGGAAACAGTCACTAGGCAGAGATATTTGGGTCTTGGCTGCAACTGGTGGAACCCACATGGTTCTGGCTGGTCTATGTGGGATTTGGAGAGTATGTAGAAAGTTGGGGCTTCCTACAATCCAATAAAACTGACTGCATTTTTTCCATATTTTTATGGGTGCATTAGAGTTGTACATAATGATGGGATTTGTTGTTGCATATTCATACATGCGCACAATTTAACACTATAATTTGACAAATATCATTTCCAAATATTTTCCCTTATTCTCTTCTCCCTCTCCCTGGTCCCTTTATTTATTTACTCTACAGATCTCCTTTTGATTTTCACAAGAAAATCACTGCATTTTTTAAGGAAAACAAGTTCATTACAGATAAGTCCCTATGTCAGAAAATAACATGTTTCAAAACAGTACCCTACAAACCAGTAAATTTGGGATGAGCATTTACATCATAAAATAATAGTTTTCTTTTGAGGATTCAACTCACGATGTTTCCTTAGTGAAATAAAATGGAATTTAACATATGAATAAAGTTTCAAGCATGTGTCGTTTCCACAAAATTGGTTACACCTGCAAATCTGATCTCTTCAAAGGCGATAAGAAAAAATAACCTCATGTCTGCTTGAAATTTTATGTTTGCCTGAATATCTTGAAAATATTTTACAATTTTAAAAGAGGAACAGTTAACAGCCTAATGATTTGTAATAGAGATTCCTGAGCACTGCTTTGTCAGAGGGTAGCCCTTGGACCAGGAACATCAGAAATACCTGGGATCTTGTTAAAAGTTCAGATTCTCAGGCCCCACACCAGATTCCTATCTGCAACCTTCTGATGCTTCCCAGAAATTGTTTTAAACAATTCCTTCCATACAAATGAAAATCAGACATTCATTCTCTTAGCCAGAACAAAATATAAATTAATTCTTCCTAGTATATTTTACTTTGAAATATTGCAGGGGTGTCATTAGTGAAGAGAAACCTCACAAAATATATAAGCAACCCAACATAGAATCTGCAATGAAAATCCAACAAGCTTAATCATTGCAATGGATTTCTTTGCAATGATGCAAAAAGATGAAAATGTGTTTCAAGTTTTTCAACAACACATAAATCTCTTCACAATATATTGCCCTTCTATGTCTCGTGCTTCATTTATTCAGTCATTAGCCAGTTACTTAACTGATATTTACTGTCTGCTCCATTTGACAGCAAACAAGTAAATAGGGATGGACAAATGATTATCTCCAACCACCACAACCCCAAGATACCTAACATATAGCTCCACACATCCCCATTTCTTACTCTTAGGAAATTCTGAAATTAAAACATGGTTTTTCTTATTTTAAAACACTACACTGGTCCACAGCACCCTCTTGTTTTTCCATCAGAAAGTCTCATCCATCCTTTAAGATTCAGCTCAAATGGATCAAATCCTACCTGACTTCCCACGTAAGGGTGGATACTTCTTATTCTAGATCCTCATAGAAGTACATTCATACTGCTCTCTTTGCACTTATCACATTTATTAGAAGTCATCTGTTTACACATTTAAAATCCATTGTTTGGAAGATCAGAGACTAGCAAATTAAATAATTAGGCCAGTATTTGAGATATGTCACAGAAGCGACTTTAAGTGAATATATAGAATGCTATCATAGAGAGCTGAGAAATATAAAAACTTCTGCCTATTTAGTCCCTGTAGAAAAATGAATAATTTTGCCTTTAACTAAAAATGTTACATAATGAATATAATTAGTAATAGAAGATACATTAAATTGCTTAATGCAATGACTTCTGATCCATTTTTCATTGTTCAAACCCGACCATAAAAACATTGGCAACCATATTATGTACATTATTTGCAAGAAGGTAGACAAAGTAAATCAAACTATGTGTGATACAAATTTAAAACACTAGACTCGGCATAAAGTTTTAGAAATTTTTTCTGATCAACTCAGGAAATTGAGGTCCATCAGAGTGTGGTGACTTCAACAAAGTCTACCTTTTCCTTTTCCCCTAAAATATCCAAATTAAGGTGAACTGTAAATGTAGATGATATTAATAGTTATTAGAGTTGAGCGCGGTGGCGCATGCCTATAATCCCAGCAGCTTAGGAGGCTGAGGCAGGAGGATGGTGAGTTCAAAGTCAACCTCAGCAATGGCGAGGCACTAAGCAACTCAGTGAGACCCTGTCTCTAAATAAAATAGAAAATAAAGCTGGGGATGTGGCTCAGTGTTCAAGGACCCCTGAGTTCAATTGCTGGTACAAAAAAAAAAAGTTATTAGATTCCTGACCAATGAAAGTGGAAACTGATAATTTTTAGTCCCTGCAAAGGAGTCCAATATTCACATTGGTTGCATGTCAACCTCATAGACCCTATTTGGACCTGGAAAAGCCAACCTCTAGTCCAAACTATCCTCTGGTCACTGTGTCTTCCTATGGAGGGGATCTTTTAGGAGCATGAGCTTTGTAACCAAGCAGAATTGGAAGCAAATCACCACTTCTGCATTCACCATCTCTGTGTCTTTTCAGTAGCGGAATAAGCTTAGCATTCTCGTAACCTTGACATTCTCATCTTTTAAAAATGGACATAACAGGAAAGAGTTTTGGGCCCAATATACTTGAATCCTCAGCTATAGGTTTTTTCACAAGGTAAAAATCAAAATTTGGGGCAGGGTTGTGGTCCCAGCCAAGTCTTGAATGGGAAAGATTCATTTTCAAGCTTCTCCTCAAAGTTGTTGGCAGAGCTCAGTTCTGTGTGGATGCAGGACTACGGGCTTCAGGTCCTTGCTGGCTGTCAGGCAGAGCTCAGCTCTGTGTTCACTGTCTGTGGCCTCCTTAACACAAGTAGCCCACATCATGTGAACTTGCTTCCCAAAGTCTGCCAGTGAGGAAGAGACTCCTGCAAGATAGGCCTTACAATCCTATGCAGGTAATATGTACATGAAATCACAAATGTCCCATCTCTTTTTTTTTTTTTATTTTTTTTTTTTAGTTGTAGATGGACACAATGTCTTTATTTTATTGCTTTGTACGTGGTGCTGAGGATCGAACCCAGGCCTCACGCATGCAAGGCAAGCGCTCTACCGCTAAGCTACAATCCCAGCCCAGTCACATCTCTTTTGATGTAATCAGTTGTTAGAAGCAAGTAATATGACCATACCATTATCCCTCTACAGATTTTGTGTTTATAACTTCTACTGTTTTAAAATCTAAATGTATCTTTTATAGCCATGCTTTCTGCGAATTCTCCCAAGCTGTTTCCTCCCTAATTACTTAAATTTATAGAGCAGTAAGTTCACAGCATGACTGAGAACAAAGTATGGGTTTCCCACGTACCCTTGCCCCCACACATGTGCAGTCTCCTTTATCAACGTTCATTACAGGAGTGGTAAATTTGTTTCAGTGGAACCTATATTGATCTATATTATTACTCCAAGTCCATAGTTTGCATTAGGGTTCACTCACGGAGTTGTACATTCTATGGGTTTTGTCAAATAAACAATGACATGTATCCACATTATAGTATCATACCTGTAGTATTTCCATTACACTAAAAATTCTCTGTGGTCTCAGTCATCCTTCCCACTCACTATTCTCCGTAGCTTTAAATTTTTCAGAATGTTATACAGTTGGAATTATAAGCATGTGATCTTTTTGGATTTTCTTCCTTCGCATAGTAATATGTATTTAAGTTTCTTCTGTCTTTTCATGGTTTGATAGTGCCTTTGTTTCTAGTGCTAAATAGTATTCCGTTATCTGGATGCACCACAATTATTTATCCATTTACCTACAAAGGACCACCTCGTTACTTATCAATAAAGCTGATAGAAAACTTTATGCAGGTTTTGTGTGGACATAAATTTTTAACCTAATTGGGTAAGTACAAATGAGCACAGTTGCTGAGTTGTATGTTAAGAGTATGTTTAGTTTTGTAAGAGACTGCCAACGTGTTTTCCAAAGTGGTTGTACCCTTTTGCCTTTCCACCGTCAATGAATGAGAGCTCCTGTTGTTCCACATCCTTGCCAGCCAACATTTGATGTGGTCATTGTTCTGAATTTTAGCCATTGTAATACATGTGCAGCAGTATCTCATTATTGTTTTAAAATGTATATCTCAGAAGATATATGATGTTAAGCATCTTGCCTTATACTTACCATGATGAGGGGTTACTAAGATCTTTGATCCACGTTTTTATCAGAATGTTTGTTTCCTTATTGTTGAGATTTAAGAGTTCTTTTTATATTTTGCATTAAAAGTATTTTATCAGGGGCTGAGATTGTAGCTCAGTGGTGGAGCACTTGCCTTGTATGAGTGAGGCACTGGGTTCGATCCTCAGCACCACATAAAGATATTTGTGTCTATCTACAACTAAAACAAATTTTTAAAGTATTTTATCAGATATTTTCTCCCATACTGAGGTTTATTTTCATTCTGTGACATGGTATTTACAGGGCTGAAATTTTTAATTTTAAAAGTACATTTTGTTAATTATTTTTTAAATGTCTTATTCCTTTAGTTGTATCTACAAAGTCATCACCAAATCCAAGGTTATCTAAATTTTCTCACATTCTAGAAGTTTTTACAGTTTCAAATTTTATGTTAATTTGGTTAATTTTTGTGAAGGGTACAAGTCTGTGTCTGGATTTTATTTATTTATTGATTTTTGTCTTATATTTTTTTGTAAGTGAATGCTGAGACGTTCCAGCTCCATTTGTAGAAAAGGCTCTCTTCTTCATTTCATTGTCTTGCTCTTTTCCCCAAAATCAGCTGACTATATTTATGTAGGTGTACTTCTGGACTCTGTTCCATTGATTAATTTGTCTATTCTTTCATAATACTACAATGTATTAATATAACATCATAATAAATCTTGAAGTCAGTTTAACTTTCTTCCTTTCTTCAATATTATGCTGTCTATTCTGAGTCTTGTAGCTCTCTACATAAATATTAGAATCAGTTTCTCAATATGCACAAGATAATCTATTAGAACTTTGATTGGAATTGTATTGGCTCTATATAGATCATATTGAGAAGAACTCACATCTTGAAAATATTGACTCTTCTCATCCATTAATATGGTATATCTCTCCATTTATTTATTGATTTGCTTAAAGAGGTTTGTATTTTCCTTATATAGATCTTGTACATGTTTTTAGATTTACTCCTACTTATTTTATTTATTGTCGTACTAATGTAAATAACATTGTTTTAATGTGAAATATTCACTTGTTAATTGTTGATACATATTAACCTGGTATTCTGAAAATATTTGTGTTTGTATTTGATTCTTTCAGATTCTCTACATAGACAATTTTGTCATCTGCATACAAAGTTTAATTTTTCCCTTATGAATCACTATCCTTTTTTGTTCCCTTTTCTTGTCTCATCACATTTTACTTACACTAAAATGTTAAAAAGAGTAGTGAGAAGGGAAATCCTAACTGTGAGTATAGTGGGAAAACTTCTAGTTTTTCAGCATTAAATATGATATTAGCTGCAGATTTTTATATATATTCTTTATCAAGTTGAAGAAATTCCCTTCTAACCAGATGCAGGGGCACATACCTGCAGTTGCAGCAACTCAAGAGGCTGAGGCAGGAGGATAGCAAATTTGAAACCACCCTCAGCAACTTAGCAAGGCCCTAAGCAACTTAGTGAGAACCTGTCTCAAAATAAAAAATAAAAAAGGGCTAGAGATGTAGCTTAATAGTAATGCACCCTTGGGTTCAAACCCCATTACCAAAAAAAAAGAAGAAAAAGAAAAAGAAATGCCCTACTATTCCTAGTTTACTGTTTCCTGCTTTTAGAACCTTAAGAGAAATTTTTGTTTTGTTTTTTCTTTACAGTTGGGCTCTTCCTACCTGTTCTTTCTCTATGGTGCATGTCAGATAGACTCTTTGTCCCTATTGACCCCTTGCTGTCTCATCATATCTCACCTGAATAGTATAGAAGCTTCCTCCCCCATCATACTGAACCATTTCCTCCTTCTATTCTGTTGATCTATATATTATAATCACACTTTCTCCCCAGAGCACTGTGTTCATATCGTCACATGACTTTCCTTTGCCCATCATATCAGAATCATATTACAAGCCTATTATCCATTCATTCACAGCTAATCTCCCAACTTTTCACTGGGCCTGGAGTAGGTGTTTAATAGAAAAGGAAGGAAGAGAAAGGAACAAAGGATGCAAAAGAAGCAGTAAGTTTGGTTGTTACTTTTTATGCTTCTGCTTAAATCCTCTCATGCTTCCAAATTGTGCTATAGGAAACATCACTTTCATTCCAAGTATGACATTCAACTTATCTTTACCTCTGTGTTTTCTTATTCTATATGCAGATTGTTAAAAAATATTCTTGATAACTTCTACCACAAAGTCTTTTAAAATTACCCCTTCATTCTTATTGACCAGATGGTGATCTCTGCTCTAATCAGTACACTCCTGGACCACTTCAACTTAATTTCCATTTAACCTCACTGCTCTTAGGTCTATCTCCTTTCCAATCAGCACAAAATACTGCTGCCAAAACCAACTGTATTGCCTGCCCATCCTCAAGCCCCTGTGTTTCTCCCTGTCACTACTATATAAAATTCAAATTCTTTACAATTGATTTTCTGGCTCTTCAGATGAGTGTCATTGCTGGGAGTTCAAGCAAATTAAGGTCTGTGGACCTTTACATCGTCTCCACCTCTGTACCATATTGTCAGGTGTTACAGCTGCTGGTACCCACAGCAATTCACAACTTTACATTTCCCTATTTTCTTCCGAATTACCTGAGTTTAATTTTATTTGTATCCCTCCAGTAAGTCTGCTCTGACCAAACAAGAATGGAGAAAAGTCATACATGCAATGTTTTCCTTAGAAAAGTTTCACCTATTTGATTTTTCCACTCCAAGATTATCAGCTCACTGACAATAGATGAAGCTCCAAGTCATGCCACTCCCTCCTACAACACTGAACAAGCTCAATCAAAAAGTGAACCATGAAACAAAGCACATGGTAACAAATTGGATAAATGTACATCATAGTATAGTTTATTTTTTGAATATAAGTATTAATGGAATTCCTTTCGTCTAGCCTCTTCCCTCTATCTGATATACTGTGATTGCGCCATAATCATCAAAAGGGCAAAGTGCAATTAGTTACATTTTGGTACTGAAAGGTACAGAATTGTGATATTTGGATAAAACTACTTGTCTACCTTTTTATTAAAGGTATTTAAAACATCTTTATTATAAAATGTATTCTATATTTATTAATACTTTCCTTTGTCATGCTGCTTTAACTTCTGTTAGAATTAGTAAGGTACAATCCACCAGTACATCAGAGAAGTAATATTCCATTGTTAACTTTTAAAAACTATTTTCATGAGTGATGAAAGTAGGGTAGAAGTAATAAACAAAAATATTTTTGCTTTTTCTCTCAGATCTTTATATAAATAACTTTAGGGTTTGTAGATCGTAAAATGGTTAGCCACTGAGTTGAAGTATTCCCATAAAAGACCTATTTTCTTCTCTCATCCATATAATTTAAAAGTAGATGAGTTATGTGAGATAAGTAAGCATAAAATAAAATTGTTCCTTATCATATAGTAGCTAAAAGGTTTTATGATTATGATGTAATGTGACTTCACATATAAATGTTATTATTAAAAAGTCAGGTATGTGTTTTGGACTCCAGTATTAGCACAATTCACTCTGTGTGTTTAATATGGCAAACATTTTTATGGTTCTGAATACCCAACCTATCTGTTGGAGCATTTAGTATAATTTGAACTCACCATGATGAGTGTTCTACATGGTAATGCAAGTGTTAAGAAACCCAGATCTAGCTTTACATTTTACATGGGGCTTCAATCCCAAATCATGTTCTTATAAAAGTAACCATTTGAAAAGGCCCTGTGCTAAGTACAGGGCCTTTTTATACACAAATGCCCTGACCTTAAAGAGAGGCAAGTAAACTAAAATATCACAAGGTGGCAAAAGAGGTAGTATTATGGGGTTGTGGGGGGGGGGGGGGCTAGCTACTGGGGAACGCAGACAATGAGCACTTAGCATACCTTGGGGAGTTCAGAGAAAGGAGAGATACAAATGAGGTAATCCTGGGTGAGTCCAGAAGGATGAAAAGGAGTTATCCAGGATAGCAGGTAAAAAGAAAAAGGAAAGGCCAGATGTTTTAAGCAGCAAAAGTTTTACATTTGTGTGACTGGGGCATGAGGTATATGATCCCAGAAGCCAGTGAGGCCCAGGATGCTGGATATGTAGCATTAGTGCAGCATTCCTTACATCCCCAGTTAATCAGACACTTCTGCCTAAGAGCCATGAAGCACACCTGGAAAATTGAAGGTGACCTGGCATGAGAAAGTTCTTTAAGTGGCATTTATTCTAGGCCTATCTACTTTCTTTTAAAATGTAAGAAAAACAAATGTTCATTTCCAGAACACATTTAAAACAATATACCATAAAAATCAGTAACTCAAAGCAATTACCATGAATCTACATCTTGTACACACCATTCTGCCACTTGGCACAGTTCTGCCAAATGATTTAGACATTTGTTTAAAAGTATGTATATCTGCCCATATGATTACTTAATATACGACATGTAATTAAACATCTGTATCTATAGCTACATATCTTTATTGAGCATTATCTTTAACAAAAAATAGTGGAATATTCTGTACCCTGGTATTCATGACTCTCTGTCCTGGCACATAGGGCGAGTAGGAACAGTGGTTGAGGCTCACTCATGCACTCATTGTGATGAAACTGTTACAATCAGACTCTCTGCAAAGCAGAGTTCTATTCTTCTGTCCATTAAATATATCCCCCGTCCCTTTCAACTCTGCATAAATTGCCTAGGCAGTGGTATTTACCAATTGGAACTGGCAGCTGTAAATTAGCACCAGCTGATTACAAGACTTTCGCCTAGTGAACTTTATGTTCTCCCATTGAATTCGTTTATTGTTGCTGTTCCTGCTTTGGAACATGACTTCCCTAGAAAGGGTTTCTTCATTCAGTCTCTGTGCTGGAAACAGACAACAGCTTGAAGCCAGCAGCTGCTCTTGAACAAAGCAGGTAGAGAGCAAGAAAGGCTGCTGAATCCATAACAATAAGCACATCATGACATAATTACAGTAAGTCTCCAGAGTGACCTGTGCACATTCAGTGCCATATGGCTATTTTTGGTGTTGGAAACGTGTAGCCAGGAGCCATGGTTTAATCTAGCCACTTTCCACTGTATTCCTGCTAGCATGAAATTGATTTTTTATCCAGAAAATTAACATGAATATTTATTGACAGAAGTGAAGGCTATATTTGTACAGTCAACTAAGTGCGTCAGTGTTTTTAGTAAAAATGTTTGTATTTTGTTTTACCTAAAAATATATATTAATTGGTGAATAGACGATTTTGTTGTGGAAATGTTAGAGTTGTTGGGTTTTTGTGTTTTTATATTAACTCTAGTATTACTTTTATAATACGTAATATAGAACTTTCAAACTAATCCACCCACCCCCCCATTTTTTTATTGAGCAGTGTTTTTTTTCAATGGCGCTTAGAAGGGCTATTGTTTTAAAGTCTTCATTTGACTACCAGGTTAATAGGATTTACTGCTACTGTAACTTTCTCAGGAAAATAAATGAATGAAGCAGATTTTCAATATGGACAGTACTTTGTTGTCCATCAGGGACTAATAAAATTCCTTCTCTGCCTTTGCTTTGAAAAATAATTTAGACTATAGAAGATTTAAATACAAACATATACGTCAGAGATGGATCAGCCCAGAATCCCAGTTTTCTAAATTGACTAAGTGTTTCTTGGGGCAGGTCTAGCATTACTAGGACCATAGAATAAATTTCAGATAAATATAAAAAATCATCAGTTTGGGGGAAATATTTTACATGAAATCCACTTATTGACTTGATTTCTAGAGCTCTAAGATGGTGAAGTCTTGTTCTGTGCACTCACAGAATGCAGTGGTTCCATCCTGATAGCAGAGACCCAAGAAACCAAACCTTGGACTGGGTCTAATTTAAGCCAAGAGTCCTTGAGGATGCTGGGAAAGCTACCTTGTATTTCAGAGGACATTTATTTCTAGAGGACTATGTTGCACAAAAAAATAATAATAATAATTTTAGTATCATCTTAAATGAAAAAGATGGAAAGCAAACTGCTAAAGTGGTAGAAATTAAACACCTAGATTCATATAGGAATAGAGGTAGGGGCAGGTACAAAGTGGGTTTGCAGAGTTTTCTCCCTGCTACAAGCTACCTGAAGTACCCTGATACCTGTGGAATTGGAAATGTGCTTCCGGCCTTCTGGGTAGATCACTCCTGATATTATTCATCAGATTTGCATCATCGGTAGGTAGGTAGGTAGGTAGGTAGGTAGATAGATCCCCTAGAATAGAAATACTTAACTCACTCACTTGACAAGCTAAATTGCTAAAACCTTAACCACCTTTAAGTCCCTCCTTGAGAATCATAGGCAATTGACACATTGTTTCAGGTGTGTGATTACATATATGAACAAAAGGGTAAAATGATCTATTTTATATAGGAAAATAACTAGCAGAAGCAGTATAGGTCAGAAAGATTGAAATCAAACAGTTTAGAGCATTTTTTTTTTTTTTTCAGTAAGAACCAAGACTTACTTAGGGCACTATTATTTGTTGTCCCTTTTATGAATGTGGGTTCCAAACAAGCTCTCCTGAGATTTAGTAAGTGCCTCAATAAAAATTAAAAATGGAATAGTTCTATTGACTCACTGTATGACCTTCATTGAATTATTGTCACATCACCTCTGTCACTTCTGCTATAAACTAGAAATAATATCATTAATTGGTTTCTCCCAAGGTTTTCTTTGTGTTAAAAAACTTTTTAAAATTAAAGTGAAGTTTAATTGCTGACAGTCTAAGAGAACACATAACCTGAGCTTCTGTAGAATCTCAAGGCCTTAAAGTAGCCAAGAAAAATAAACTGGACTTTTAGAATGTAAAGGTAATAAATAAGACAAAGAGTGGCAGAGATGTGGGAATCAGAAGAAGAATAAGGAAAGAAATGTCTTATCTCAAAAAACACAATTAAACTAATTAGATGAGTATGTTTCTCGTTGAATCTTTGGTTAGTTACTAAATAGATTTTTAATCTACTGGCTCATTACCCATCTAATACTTAATGTATTTCCCAAGTTTGCAATTCATAATTTGTTTCAACATATAAAATATCCATTACATTTTCATGTTGCAGTTTTAAATACTCTTTATATGTGCCCTTATCACACCAGAATGCTCCTAAGTGATACCTGTTATGATAACTCAATACATACTTTACATAAGCAATGCTTTTATGAACTCAGCACGCAAGATTTCAGACCCACAAAATAAATGTACATTATAGGCATTTGTTCTTTACTAACTTTACCAACGTATATTGTTTCTTTCCCAAATCACTAAATTTTATTAGTCTCTAAAGCAAACAGTAATATTTCTACTGTATACTCACAGATCAGTAAAAAATATATTTCCTAAAACACTTCTTCTAGAAAGAATCCAGGCTTCCATTTACTCCTTCTGTATGTTACACGCTGACTGCATGGACATAACCCCCACCCCTCCGCATCCCCATGCAGCTGGTCTAACTAAATGAGCCAGCAATGAACTATGTGCGTCCTACACTCAGAAGTCTTAGTTTGGTGGGATTGTGCTCTCAATGACTTGATTAAAAGTACACTTGTGACTGAACAGATGACCAGACATGGAGCAAGTATACACAGACAGATGGATTAAGACTGCCATAACTATAGTTTTACTCAATTATAATTTTCACGGGCTCCAGGTGATTGCTATTTTTTTTAACATCACTCATCTCCAAAAGTCCCAGTGGACCTTGAAACAGAAGAGAAAGATGCAGCTTGGTTTTGGTCTAGGCCAGTTTGCAGTGTGGGCACTTCAGGGAGTTGTGCGATGAAAGAGCAATTAGCTTCTTGAGTCTGGGGTGCCATTTAGAATATCTAAGCTACTGTGCTTCATCATAAAATTGACCTTTTTAATTTTTTATGTCGGAGATTTCCACTAAAAGTATTCACATAAAAAAGTACAGCTCCTGGGAAAATATGAAAGGCTTGAGAAGAAGCCATGACTGACTGTGGTGCCCTGAAGGAACGCCGAAATCAGCTTCACTTGAATGTAATAAATACCATGTCATAAAATAGCCTGTGCTTAATTTTTAAATAATTGGTATCATTAAATAACATAACAATGGCACAGCAACACCAGTTCTGCAGAAGAAATAGGCAGGCAGTGAATCTTAAATTTACAACCAACTTACATTCTTGCAGGATAATTGCTTTGCTCTCTAGAAAAGAGGTCCTTTTCTCATTACCTTTGACTGTCATTCCTATGCTGTAATCATCTTAATGTGATCGTAATTTATGTACTGTATTTTTCAAAGCTGTATCAGATTTGCTATTTTAATTTCCCTATCCAACTCCAATGTTCCAGTAGGAAAAAAAAATGTCATTGTCCATAGGAAAAAGGAGGGGAAGTTATTTAGGAACAGGAGAATCTCCACAGAAGGTCATCAGACTCATTTATGTAGTCCAGAGTGCTGTCACTGCCAGAATAATGCAGAATGTTTTTTGTTTTTTGTTTTTGGTACTGGAGATTGAACTCAGGGGCACTCGACCACTGAGCCACATCCCCAGCCCTATTTTGTGTTTTATGTAGAGACAGGGTCTCACTGAGTTGCTTAGCGCCTCACCGTTGCTGAGGCTGGCTTTGAACTTGTGATTCTCCTGTCTCCGCCTCCGTAAGTGCTGGGATTACAGGCTTGTGCCACCGCACCTGGCTCAGAATGTTTTCTAGAAGGGCAGAGGGGATAGTGTAGGGTAAAGGTTGGAAATTAAATTATCTATTTCCCAATATTGACAACCATATTTTTAAAGGTGGGACCTTGAACAAATCATATCATCTTTTTTTTTAATATTTATTTTTTAGTTGTAGGTGGACAGAATATTATTTTTATGTGGTGCTGAGGATCGAACCCAGCGCCTCCCGCATGCTAGGCGAGTACACTACCACTGCGCCATAACCCCAGCCCCCAAATTATATCATCTTTTGGTGCTTCAGATTCCCTAGCTGTAAAATGGGAATGCAATCTAGTTGTTCGTGGTTGTGTGTCCACCCCAAAGTTTAGTTGCTTAAAGCAATAATTTATAATTTTCTCTTTTGGTTTTAGTGTTTTCACAAGGCTCAGTTATATGGTCCTAGGAAGGGAGACTTGGTCAGAAGATGGCTGGGCCTGCGGCTCCTGAAGCCACCTGTACTGGATATCCAAACAGTTCATTCCTATGGCGGGGTGGGGGAGAGGATAACCCTAATTGCTGCTGAGGATTCGACTGAGCTGTGAAACAGAGCACTTATGCATGGCCTCTCCATGTTCCTTGGGCTTCTCATAGCATGGCCGCTCAGTTTGGAGAAGCAACCATCCCAGGAAAATGTCTTACTAGTAACCTAAGAGCAAGCTCCAAGGCTCAGATTTGGAAGTCCCAGACTCATGGGGTAAAGAATTAGACTCTATCCTGATATGGGGAGCAGCAAGATCACACTGTAGAAGAGCACATTAGAGAAGATAGGTCATTAGAGCCCTACTTGGAAAGGAAAATCTTCCATAGGCTAACAGTTAAAGCATCTACTTCATAGGGTTTGGGGAAAGATTATAAAAGCTAGTAATACTAGACAAATATCAAAAACGATCTTGAACAGTCAACAAACTGGCTAATAATACTGTCCTCCAGAGTTTGGAATATTCTGTGCTGTGTCCTGATCATTTTCTCTTCTCTGCTATTCATTATTTTTAACACTTTAAATTAGCATTTTCAATCTGTAATGCCTCTTACAGGAAAAAAGAAAAAAATTACTGAGTTTTCAGCTTTGAGTGAATATGTAGTTATTTGCTCTGTTGATATTATTCCACTTATAGATTGTAAAAATTTATCCTCTTAAAAAGTGACTTTACTATATCCTGATACACTCCCTGTATCCCTTCATTAGTGCCCCACTGCCCCTACCTGAAAGACTGCTTATGACATGTGGAATCTCCCTGTAATGGCTTGAGTCCAATAGTGTATAAAATCTTACTTAAGTGATGAAAAGATAATCCTATTTTTAAAAATTATAACATCACTCAGGCCAAAACATAGGATTTTTATCTTGAACTTCATATTTCTGGAAAAGTAACTCCATATAACCAAAATTATTTTTATCAATTTATTTATTTTTTAAAATGCATTTCAAGTCATAGTACATATATAGAGCTCAATTTTCCATCTCTCTGGTTGCAAACAAGAGAGTCACACCATTCATTCATGTCTTCATACATATACCTAGGGTAGTGATGTCCATCTCATTCCACCATTATTGCAACTCCCATTTCCCATCCCCTCCCCCACCTCTCCCGTCCCATCCAAAGTTCCTTCATTTCTCCCATGCTCCACACTCCCACCCCGCTTAGGTATCAGCATCCACTAATCAGAGAGAACATTCGGCATTTGGTTTTTGGGGACTGGCTTACTTTACTTAGCATGATGTTCTCCAATTCCATCCATTTACCTGCAAATGCCATAATTTTATTCTCTCTTATTGCTGAGTAATATTCCATTATGTATATATACCACATTTTCTTTATCCGCTCATCTACTGAAAGGTATCTATATTGCTTCCACAGTTTAGCAATTGTAAATTATACTGCTATAAACATTGAAGTGGCTGCGTCACTGTAGTATGCTGTTTTTAAGTCTTTAGGGTATAGGCCGAGGAGTGGGATAGCTGGGTCAAATAGTGGTTCCATTCCAAATTTTTTAAGGAATCTCCATACTGCCTTCCAGATAGGTTGCACCAATTTGCAGTCTCACCAGCAATATTTGAGTGTGCCTTTTTCACCACATCCTCACCAGCACTTATTGTTGCTTGTATTTTGGATAGCTGCCATTCTGACAGGGATGAGATGAAATCTTAAAGTAGTTTTGATTTGCATTTCTCTGATTGCTAGAGATGTTGAACATTTCTTCATATATTTGTTATTGGTTGTATATCTTCTTCTGATAAGTTTCTATTCAGCTCCTTAGCCCATATATTTATTGGGTTTTTTGTTTCTTTGACGTTAAGTTTTTTGAGTTCTTTATATATCCTGGAGATCAGTGCTCTCTGTGTGTGTGGCAAAAATTTGCTCCCAGAATATAGGCTCTCTGTTCACTTCATTGATTGTTTCTTTTGCTGAGAAAAAGCTTTTTAGTTTAAACCTATCCAATTTATTGATTCTTGCTTTTGTTTCTTGTGCTTTAGGAGTCTTATTAAGAAAGTTGAGGCCTAATCCGACGTGATGAAGATTTGGGCCTACTTTCTTCTCAATTAGGCACAGGGTCTCTGGTCTAATTCCTAGGTCTTTGACATTGAGTTGAGTTTTGTGCATGGTGAGAGATAGGTATAACCAAACTTTTTTCAAAAAAAAGATATACCAAAGTTGATGGAATCCAATTTTATTGATATTATAACTATCAGCAAATGAAAAGAATACATCTTTTTCTTTTTCCTCTACTCTGCTATTTTTTCAATATGTAGAATCTAACAGAATTCTTTGCTCATAATAGATAGTATGTATTTGTAAAGATGATTCATTGATATTTTTTTAATTTCACATTTTGATGACTTCCAACACACCTCATTACTAATATTCAAAATAACCTAGCTCTACTCTTGAAGTGAATCTAATCATTGTTCCACAGATGAACATTATGAGAATTGGATGAAAAAAACAGCCAAAATCATGGAAGTCACAGGAGAAAATAACCCATGTGTTGAATATTTTAATGTAATCTCACCAAAATGTGGGAAAGAACATTTAAAACTACACTTCTCTCCAAATTGATTAGTATTACCTCTATTAACTCAGAATCTCATTAACAAAACCCAAACGTGTTGAATTACATAACAACTCTTTGCCAAAAGCAAGAGGTTCATCACCACTGAGAAGTTAATTATAGTCAAGGGGTGGAGAGCTATTCTACCCAAAACACAGTTCAGCTCTTTGTAATTGTCAGGTACTTGACTCAGGCCTCAGATATCATTGACCAAAGATTAAAGATGTGCCCCCAAAAACAATTTGAAACCAACTTAATGCCCTTTACCTAGAGGCTGGGTTAAAGGCATTTAAAGAAGGCAAAGCATAAAATCCCTAACAGAAATTAAACTAAGGAAACTACTAGAAAAAAATTGGATCCCCTAATGCACAGATTCATTTTCCAATCGCAATAGAGTATGGTGCTTTCGCTGAATTCCAAATAAAGGAACACACTAGATGAGTCTCTTACCAGATACAGAAATACTGAAATTAGAAAGTTTTTTAAATAATGTTTCAGAATTTTGAAACTCCCAAAACTAAGCCATATAAAGCTTTCAAAACTAAGCTTATTATATAATATTTACTCAGGGTACTATCATTGAAAAACATTAGCATAAAGATTTTCATTGATAAAATTAAGGATATATAAATATGCACACTGGGCCATATACATTTTAAAAAATGGGCTCTTGGCTGAAAGTATAGCTCAGTGTTAGAACCTTGCCTGGTATGTGCAAGGCCCCGAGTTTAATCCCCAGAGCATTCAGGTGCACGCACGCACACACACACAAAGGTACAGTTTGAAATTTTATTTCTCTTTTACACTGTTTTATCTTTTCTTTACATTGTTCGATGATCTCTTTTGTAATGCTGTAAGAAAGGACATTAAACTGTATAATCTAATAAAGCCTTTCAAGGACAACTCAATGACAGTGACTTTCTGTATTTGATCTACTCAACTATTTATTGGAGTTTTTACACATTGTTGAAAAATATTTAAAAGATTGTTTATGAAGGTATTTTTCATGATTTGTTTTTTGTCAACTAAAAATTCAATATAGCTTTATGAAAATGAAACATTACCACATAGCCCCCCCAAAAAACAAACTAAGGAACAGCTAAATGAAGCAGGAAGTAAGCTGATATAATGAGTTAACTGATCTCTATTACCCATAACATTGATTTAATCATCAATAAGGAATAATCAGAGGAAATAGAGATAACAGAAGACATAAACAAAATGTTCTTCCTCTAACTAATAAGATCAAAGTTATCTTTACCTATACTGCTCTTCTTTGTCATAACCAAAGTTTTAGTCTTGTTTCTTTTTTCACTTAAGAGTTTAGGTAATTTTAAGTTATTTCTTTTGTCCATCCTCATTTCTGCCATGAGAACCAATCACTCGGTTCTTATATTTATGGTATTATTGTACAATCTGACACAATATGTCTTAATAAGGATATCATACATTTTTAGGATATTTGAGGAATAGGATTAGCTTTGTCCTGCCATCCCAGGTTGGGCTGAGTGTTTGTGCTGGGTTCCAGAACTACAGGGACCCCACATAGAAGAGAGATGGATGTACAGAGACCTTGAACATGGCTACAATTTAAACAATTGGTATTTTCAAAACATTCCTCCTTAGAGAAGACTTCTAAATTGGGTAACACTTAACTGACAGGTACAAATAAATTCAAGTACTGCTGTATGCACATATTTGCCTATACATCAAATATAAATGATCAAAATGACAAAATATAAAAATCAGACACAGGAAGAATTCTGAAATGCATTTGAATCCTTTTTGAATATTTAATATGCATTTTCTGTAGGAAAAATATATTTTGAATTTCATGAAAATATCAACCTTATAAATCATAGATATGAAATTTAAACTTTTTGGATTGTGACATATTTGCACTTAAGATATGTAAGGGCAAATGACAAAAATACATTGGCGTTGACTTGAATGTTTAGAGAGCATTGTGAACTACCTTCATGAATCCCATACCTGGCTAACATTAACAGCCAGCAAGTTCTTGCCAACATCGTTTTCATTTTCTTTCACAATGGGGCTTCTTTAGATACAATATAGGGTGTGAGTAAAGCATCAGAAAAAGGCAATTTGTAGCCAAGAATAATGTGGAAGAGGGGGAGAAAATGATGCCAGTTTTCAACTTCTGTATTCATCATATTCCCTATGCCCCTGCCTGATGCACTGCCCTTTTCCCATTAAATCAGCAATGCTTATTAACTTTCTGGAAGTTGCAGAATGTAAGATTTCAAAAACTAAACTGACAGCAAAATGCCTTTACATCGGTCATCATTTCTCTGTGCCCTAAAGACAGTCTCTTTTGTCACTAAAAATGCAAACATAGCATTGAAGACAGGGAAATTATTTCAAAGCTATGTGGGTAATTTTCCAAATAGAACATAGTCCTTAAATATATGGTTTCATAAAGTTAAACTTGCTCACTGCTTTACTTACGTGATAACATTTTTATTTGAAAACGAATTAAAAAATAAGTTCTGTGGGCTTAGAGGTCATCTTGAGCTCATGTTCTGGGTAGAGTAAATGTTGTATGTGTGAAAGGATGTTGTTACTTGTGTCCATCCTCCTACTGGGTGTATTTAAATTCAGATTCAGCCAGTAGTGTTTGCAGGAAAGACATAAACCTTTCATAAATGTACTGTCACCAAAAGACAAAAACTAACCTAGAACAAACCAATGATCCTTCAAGAACACTTCTGACTGGCTTAACTATGGGAATCTTTAGAAGTAGGTACAAACACACCTTTCAAATTGAGAATAACTAAAAAAAAAAAAAAAATTATCCAGGAAAACTTACCCAGACCCCAGAGAATCAGCATAATCTTTGAACTATGAATGCTGATTACTTCTTCCTCTCTCTTCCTTACTTGGGCCACTCTGAAAATGTATGCCTATGATGACTTTGTATAACAGAAATTTCTGCTATTTTATTGAGTTATCTGATCAAAATACTTCTTGGTTTTCATATGAAGCTTTAATGACCACATAAATCTATGTACCTAACTGTACTTTAATCTGTGGTACCCTAGACAAGAGAAAAATTTCTAGAAGATTATGCCACCTACACAATGGCAGTTCTGACAAATGTGAGGAAAACAGTTATTAGTCTCAGGAGCACAAGACTAGTTAGGAGGGCTTAATGCCTTTAGCTGAAGAGTAAGGAAGTGACTCTGCATTGTGCTGACATATCTGTTAGGAGATAAGCTATCTTCCTAGAATATAAATTGGGACATAATTGGGAACCTGCTAAGAAATGAAAAATTCACCCGTAGCTAGATGCTTGCATTATTTTGAGAATGAATCTGAAATATAGCAGATCTCTGGAATGGGTATTTAGTAAATGCAATATCAAAAGACATAGAAAGACTTTTTTTTTTTTCTTGTAACACCTGAAATCTGTGTCTCTGGATAATTAATATATAAATAAATAAATATCAAAACCTCACTATATGTATGCTGCTGCGGAGCAGCACTTGTTTTCTGAGATACCACACTGCAGATACCAATATGGCAGTTCTAACAAGTGTTCATGTAGATCCATGAGAATGGCTCGAAGAATACATCACAATGACACAAAGAGTGTATGGGAGAAGACACTCACTAAAGCATTGAAGAAAATTTGACTTGAGAGAGAAAAATGAATCCCCTCTTTTATTGTTTGGTGAAGAGTTGTCTCGCTAAAGTTCCTGTTAATGCAGGAATATTCAGAGCTGTGACATAATCAGTCCATCCCACTTTGAATGGGCCTGGTGGTAATAGTAGGCAAGTGAGATGTGACTATAAGAGGTAGGTCACTGGGGACAGGCCCTGGAAAGGTACATCTTCCCGATAGTCCCTTCCCTACTCCCTCTTTGTGTTTCTTGGCTGCCATGAGAGGAGCAGCTTTGCTTCATCATGCCCTCTACCATGGTATGCTGCCTACTTCAGGCCCAGAGTAATGGACTGGCCTTCTATGGACTGAGACCTCTGAAATTATAGCCACCAATAAATATTTCCTCCTCTAAGGGTTGTTTTTTGTTTTGTTTTGTTTTGTGAAAGGGGGTGAGCACTTTGGTCACCATGACAAAATGTTAACTAAAACATTCTCTCTGAAGTAAAACCAATTAGAAATGTGTCAGATATTAAAGAACAAAAATTACTATATTCATTAAACATTTATTGAAACAATACTATACTGCAGACTCTGTTAGGAACTTTCTAGGAAAACATAAAAAAAATCAGAATACCATAGAAAAGAAACTAGGAGAACTGATCATAAAGAGTGCTACTCTAATATCTATTTCAATTTGTAGGAATTGAAATAATAAAAATAGAATTGAATATAAATTGAAAGTTATAAAAATAATAAAAATATAAATTGAAATTTAAATGCAGGGTTACAAATATAACCTCATAGATGGGTCCAAGATTGACCAGAATGGCTTATGATTAATGTAGAAAGCCAACTTGTTCCCAAAAATCAAAATGGAAAAGTTAAGAGTGTTATGTCATAAATATCTCTACAAGGACAAAAACATAATTTTACTGTAGGAGAATAATGGAGTGTTGAGTGAGAACAAAAGGGGTGTGTGTGTTTGTGGTAGAAGTGACCCCATGATGGAAATAAACTACAGTTCTCCTGACTGATGGGCATTAGATTCTCCCTAATGCTGATTAAGGAAAGATATCAATGCTGAGAGACTCAGATTACATTGGACAGCTGTATGATTTGTGTCTGGTAGAACCAGCACATCTGATAAATTTTCTAGTTATCCTCCTAATGATTTTACCTGCCTTCAGTTATGACCACCCCAAGAATCAGTAACAGGAAAATAGAAACATTGGAACTTTCTGTGATAATATTGCTTTAAAGCTTATAATAGCTGTGGAAAGAAATTCTCACTTAGTTACAAATGTACTTGCTACTCTTCAAAAACTTTCTACTAAAAGACTGATATGAGCAGTGGCTGAAAGCTTTCCAAAGGGATAAAGCTAGAAAGAAACTAGATGCTTCCCTGAAAGAAAATCATGATCACACAAAAAGAAATCTGATAAATAATACTAGGAAGAGTTGACTAAGTAAATAAATGACCTGTATGCACAGAGTTTTCTGTGAGCACTCATTGAAAAGTAATACATATTAAAGATTAGAAGTCCTTCAGTTCTATTAACTAGAGCAACTTAAGCCCTATGAAAAATAAAATAATGAAAATGTTTTGTATGTTCAGAACAAGATACAAATAAGAGAGGCTGTCGAAATAGTTGACAAAATGGTATCAGATGACTTAGAAAAATGCAGAAAATCCCAGCTGCTTTCTTGTTATCTTCTTTGTCATGGACTGATGTGAGGAGAGAGGACATTGATAATAAAGAATTAAATCCTCAGTGGAGAAGAGAAGAGTACTTAGCAAACTCTATGTAAATTAAACTCTCTTGCTTCATAAAAGTTACATCTTGGGTTATTCAAAAAGTTTGTGAGATGGCTGAGATACTATCAGTAACATTTGGGAAACCATGAAAATGCAGGCATTGGGAGATTAGAAATAGGAAAATTGTGTCCTGATTTTCAAAAACTATAAAAAGGAAGACTTCTGAAGGGAAAGAAGACAAAAATGCTTTTTATAGCATCACAGTAAAATCATAAGACATATTATTAAGCCCAGAATTTTAAATACCTAAGGGATATGGCATTCATTAAGGCTCAAAATAGTAAGGGCTAAAAACGATTTGATGGAAGTAAACATATACTATGTATAGAACAGAAAAAGAGTTAAAGAAATAGTATTAAAAGCTGTGAGGCAGCAGAGGCAAACTTAGAATGTGGACACGAAACTGAAAGACCCACAGATTCCCCTTTCATACTTTTGGGAGCACTGTGCCTTTAGAGAGATTGACGACGACAGTGATGATAGAGGAGGCAGTGAGAACTGTGGCAATCATGATGAGGAGGAGGAGGAAGAAGAGGAGGAGGAGGAGGTTTGGTGGTAATAATGAGATCACTGGCCCATAAGCTCCTGAAAGCAAGAGTGATGTTTGCTTTGCCCACTGGTGTGGTTTATTACCTCTGTCCCTAAGGGGATACCAATATGTTTTAATTGAATTATAGCCAGTATTAACTCTGCTCAAGAATTGTCTCAGTTTCTTATAATGCTTTCACTTGATCACCATTGCAAGCCTATAAAATCTAGGTAATATTGGTACCTGTATTTTATAGACAAAGAAATGAGCCTTGGGCAAGTCCTTAGTCAAGGTTACCCCTAAGAAGTGGGAAAGTTGTAATTCAGATTGAAGACTGTCTGATTCCAAGGCTTATACTCTAACCACTGTTGTTATAACTTGAATGACAATGAGCAAATTTCCATTCTGGCTGGAACCTGAGTTGATGGCAGCTAAGATCATTTCTTTGCTCCATGGAACTTCTAAGATAAGTGAATTGCAAAGGGTCTAGGTAAAGTTATCAAAAAATCTGGAAAATCTACAGAACAAAATGAATAAACTGACAAGTTCAGAAGAATACAGACTCACAGAGCTAGAACAAGGAAAGCCTGGGGAAAACATCTCCCTACAAATAAATGATCAGAGAGTGGCAAAGTGCTTACAGCATGGCTACAACCATGTGGCACCAGCTTTTCATTTGACCCTGTTTATCTGGCACATAATGAATGCCCAGCTAAAAAATAAAATAATAAAGTGGACATAAAATGGACTTTAAAGAACTTTTTCATTTTTTCAAACCTGATTTGAAGTTCTGCTTTGTAAACAGAATAACATTGCACTTCCTATACAAGAAAGAACAGATTTGATAATACAGAGAGAAATATGGTTTAGATTGTAAATTACAGTGTTTTTTGGAGGTCTGTTACAGTTTACATATTCATCTTTAACTTATATAAAGAAATAGAAATGGAGAAAAAAACAATGTGTTGAATGACAGAATGAACATTTAAAATACTGACAGTTTACATTTTCTGAGTGCTTCCTATGTATCAAGCCCTGTGAAAAAACAATTTATAGAACTCATTAATATTCACAGCAATCTCATGATATGGGTGTTATTGTGATATTTGTCACACAGATGAGAAAACAGAGACTCAGCAAGATTTAATTCCTTGTATCTGGTCATAGATATCAAAAAGAGATACAACCATTCATATACAAGAAATGCTTTCTTTTAGTCACCATAATAAATGGGCAGTGTACTTTGATTCCTTCCTTAAAAAAAGCCTGTAAGAATACTCCAAAAGATAGTACTGTTTAATAGAGATCACAAAAAAAAATACTTAAGAGATTTTTTAATTGACAGAAAGCTAAAGCTTTCAAATAAAGAGAAACTTTACATTCAAAGATTTAACACTTCCAAACAACAGAGGAAGTTACAGTTCCTTCATATTTTGGAGCACTGCAGTTACTTCCAGTGGTGAAACCATAGGAAATGGAAATACATCCCACAACTGGAGACAGGAAGGAGCTTATGGAGCTCTTGAGCATGAAAAATCAGAGCTTTTAGTACAGTAAGCTCAGGAGGCCAGGACGACTGTCTTCAAATACTAGAAATGCTACCCCGGGAAGAGGTCAAAGGTTTGCTCTGTGTAGTTCCAGGAGTGGGAGGGTAAAAGAAATAGGCAAAATGTACTCCAAATAAGAAATAATTTCAATAAGCACAAGCAATTCAAAATATAACAGGCAAGCACTCTATTAATATAAGAATTTAAGGAGATAATGTCTTCTGGTCAGTAAGATCCTATAAGGGGAAATGGCTAAGCAACTTTGAGTGGTTCTTATCTCCAAAAGCTTATTTGCTCACCCAGCAACTTTAAAATTGGCTTGGACAAGGTCTTGCTGTTCCTGGGACCCAGCTGTATTGTCTGTAAGACATTTTCCTGAGTGTGTCCTTTCTGTCCATGTAATTTCTTCCCCTGTGCAATGCATATCTGATCCTAACATGTTGTTTCCAGCCCTGTAAGTGTCTTCTTTGTGAAGCCCTCCTCTTCTCTAACTTTCAGAGGGAAAGACACAATCTATTCAAATGCTGAAACTGAGGGGTCTGAATTAGGCAAAAGCCTCTTAGTTTCCTAGGCAAAAGCCTCTTAGTTTTCTGTTTTAAGAAACAGACAAGTGTTGGGAACAGAGCCATAAGCACAGCCGTGAGTTGTTCAACCAAAGGAAGCTATTTGATTGATAAATCAATTTGCAGGAATATATTCAATGATTAATGAATCTGTCATATCAACCAGGACACTTGCTAATTGTTTTCAAGGTTCCAATAAATGTAATGGCAATTAATCGCACCTTCTATAATCCACGTCGTGCTGACATGGAAATTTAGCTTTCATTTTTCACTAGTGAAAAGCCTTTTGTCTGTTCTTGAGCTTTCTCCACACCTGCTTGATATGGGAAAACAATATTTGTGTTAGGCAGAATCCTGCTTATTAATGGCTATAAATTTAAAGCCCTTTCAGCTCTCCCAATAAACGAAGGTGAGAGAAGTTTTGCAAGCTGCCTAGAGAAGAAAGTGGTGTACTTACAAATCTAATTTTCATCTGAGTATAGTAGATCGTGGTTCCCTAAGGCAGCCCTTGATATCACAAAAGCAATTTTGGGCAGATTGGAAGGGTTATTCCTTTCTGGGTTTCCAGCATGTGACAGGAGATCAGCGTGGAGGTCCTGCTCTCAGGGGACTGGCAGCTCCATGAAGCAGATGGGACCTGACAGGCTATTTCCAAGAATCAGAGGCTCTGAAGCAGGATGCAGGTATGCCCGACCAAGTAATGGGAGGCTCCTTATTTACACTGGGGGAGTCAGAGCCCAGTGATGGCAGGCAGCATTCATTCATGTCACAGGACTATTGCCAGCTGTCCCAGGAATCAGGAGAAGATGGAATTATTCAGAGAGTGCTGAGCACCAGGCAAAAGAATTTATTAGAATTTGACCCTATAAATGCCATCTACTCCCTGAACCTGATAAGAAACGGAGAATTTCTTTCCATTACCCCTGTGGCACTTCATCCCCAGAGCCCACTAGAAGACAGACATTTTCCATTTTCTCTTCTAGCCAAATTTCACTTACTACTTCCCCAATTTGCATCTACAGAATCTCTCTCCACACTCCAGAACAATATGTGGCACAACTTGCAGTGAGGTTTATCATGGCCTGCCAAACCCAAATTTGATATCTGACCATGTCTTTGGGAAAAGTGGAGTGGGAGATGAAGGTGAAAGGGCTATCAGAGCACCTAGCTGCCCACGCACTCTGCCTGCTATCTCCATCTCTCCTTCCTTCTGCCTCCCTGTGCTGCCCAGGTCTGAGAGTCAACCTGGAGCTCTGATCTCCTTCTATTGCCATGAACACACACACCCCAACTTCCTCCTTCCCCACCACTCTGTAGGTAGACCTAGGAAATTCCAAGAAGAGGGGCTTAGGGCCCTGACTCTGCCCCTTGTGAAACCAGGCTATTGACATGATAGGCCAGTCCCACTCAGAGCAGCCAGCAATATCCCCAGGTAAGAGCCACTGAGGTGTACAGGTTAAGTGGAGGGCTGTGATGTGCATTCCCAGTGGCTGCTACAGACCACAGCCCACCCACCAGTCCCTGCACCTCGCTGCTTCTGCCGAACTTCACAAGCTACCACTCGGTTTCCTCCATCTTTCTTTTGCTTTCCTTCCTTTTCCTTTTCCCAGCAACATACACAAACCAAAGGAAAAATAGTGTCTAGATTCTAACTCAAACTAATGTTCTAGTACCACGTATTGAGGGAATGTGGGTGTTGGAGAAGGTATGCTCTGAAATCATTGCACTGTGCATTTCTCTCCCTAATAAGAACAATGTTTTAAATCTTTTTCTTTCTTTTTTTTTTTTTACCTATTTCTTGATACTTGCCTATCAGTTTGATATATGTGCTTTTTGTTCCTTCTTTTCATGGCAATTGGCTCTAAAACCAGGAATTTAAGGTCTACTGACAACAAAAATTACTTATTAAAACAAAGAATTTATATAGGTCTCCAGATTCTTTTAATATTTATATAATTAAGAAGATTATAATTTGCTTTGTGACCAGGGTTCCAAGGTCAAGACATAAATTTTAGTTGATGGACATTTCTCTGAGTTCCGCCCATGTTCTGCTGTACCCTGAGATAGGATTTACAGGGTACTTCTGCCTTAGTAGGCTCCTTAGTTTCCTGAACAATCTTTAATCTATGCTGTACGGCAGCACTCAGGGAATCTGAGGAGACCTTTATAAGAAAAGTAGGCAAGATCTGTGTCCAAGGTGTGACATGGGGGAGCATGGCGGGAGTCTGAGAATATCAGTTGATCATAGAGGAGATAATTAGGAAACATGTCTTTGTTCTGTGTCAGCTAAACTCAGTGCCACAGTGATTTTTTGTTTGTTTTGTCTTTGTTTTTGTACTATGGATTGAATCAGGGCATTTTGAGACAGAGTCTCATTAAGCGGCTCAGGCTGGCCTTGAACGTGCAGCATTCCTCCTGCTTCAGGCTTCAGAGTCCCTGGGATTACAGGCATGTATCACTGACCCCTGCCACAGCAATGCTTTTAAAAAGAGGTTGTGATATCACTTCTTTCCTTTGAGGTCTATAGTGGCTCCCTGTGTCGCTGAGTTAAGACAGATTCAGTGCAATGTCTGCACCTCTATCATCTTCTAACTCTTCTTCCCTCTTTCCACTTCTGGAACAGGACAAGGACACGCCTGTCTTCCAGCTCAGCATCTCTTCCTATCTCTGCCTAGAACCCAATGGTGATCCCACTTGAAATATCCCATGTGGCTTTCTCTCTCCTCTTGCTTTTTTCTCCCCCCCCCCTAGCACCCAACACCATTTGACAGTGACACATTTCACTAATTTGCGTTGTTGATGGTCATCTTCCTCGCTGGGGATCAACTTCCCGAGGGAAGGGACTATTATATTATTGTTCTCTGCTGAATCCCCAATATCTAGAACAGTGTCTGACATATAATGGACCTTCAAAAAGTATTTGTTGAATGAATGAATGATGAGTAACATCATATAGAAGTAGGTATTTATCAGCAAGTGTCATATTGAGTAGTAGAGCAGAAACTATCCCAAGTAGAAACAAAAGGTCTGGACCTGTCATGGACACCTCTAGCACTGAGCCCTGCTCTACCACATTCTCATTGTTTGTACAAGTGAGCCTCATGTTTATTTAAAACAGGATTGGGAAAAAAAAACATGTAAAGTTCTCATTAGAATTTTTGAGGTAACTTTTGGAGTGTTCTTTTGTAAATTGTAATGCTGGAAAATGTTACTTACTCTTCCCTTCATTGGTGCCACTTTACGTACTAATACATTTTCCCAATGACCTAGACAATAAGAATAGGTAAAATATCAAATGCATTGCTCAGCTATTACTCAAAATAATTTGAAATTTGCCTTTAGGAGAAACCAGATATCAAGCTTTGAACCCCAGTGGTATAACTCAATGTGATTATTGGTCATGTTCACTTGCTTTGAGTTTATATAAATTTTCACATAACTCAAATAATATTCAGGCTTAAAGAACTTGTCATTACCCCTGGTCAAGAGAAAGTATTAAAACATTTTAAAATAATTCCAGAATGACAATAACAGTAGTTGTGATAATAACAATAGTAAGCACTTAAATAAATAGACAAGTCGGGCGCAGTGGCTCACACCTGTAATCCCAGCACTTTGGGAGGCTGAGACAGGAGAATCGCAAGTTCAAAGCCAGCCTCAGCAATGGTGAGGCGCTAAGCCACTCAGTGAGATCCTGTCTCTAAATAAAACAAAAAAGCCTGGGGATATGGCTCAGTGGTCGAGTACCCTTTAGTTAAATTCCCCAATACAAACAAACAAACAAACAAATAAATAGACATACTTTTGGAGTATGTATAAACCCTCCCTTGGTAACTACTTTGAAAGAAACAACACTAGTTCAGCCACATTCTATTAAACAGCAAATCTCTCCCACTACTATGACAAAAATTCTACCAACAAAGGACTAGTTAATGAACTTGCACGTTGAAGGCAATCATAAGCTTTAGGGTTTTATGTACTCCTGATCTATGCTCTGGTGGGACACTCTGCCTTATCTCCCAGATACAAATGAGAAACAGGAGAGAAAAGGCAAATGAGAAATGATGCTCCTTTTTCAGAATTCTGGAAGAGATGTGATTCTCAGGCATATTCACAAATGATCTCTGAATTACATGATTTTGTATCTGAGGGCCTATTTACTTAACATAGTAAAAGGAAGACAAAACAGAATCACTGTGGCCTTTAATAGCTGAACCATTTCACGTTGTCTTCTAAAAATATGTAAAGAAGTAATTCACATAAAATTCATCCATTTAAAAGGATACAATTCATTATTTGTAATATAATCACATTTGTTCAACCTTCAAATCAAGCTGAGTTTAGAATATTTTACCACTCCTGGTGAAAGAAGCCTCATACCTATTACAGACACTTTAAATCTCTGCTTCCTCTCAACCCCTAAAAACTGCAAATCTACTTTCTATCTCAACGGATTTTCTTATTCTGGACATTTCATACAAGTTTAATCATAGAATATGTGGTCTTCTGTGACTGCCTTCTTAGCATAGTATTTTCAAGGTTCATTCACTGATAGCATGCATCAGTATTTATTCTCTTTATTGCCATATAGGTTCTATTGTATAAGCCACATTTTGGTTAGCCCTTAACCAGTTGATGGACAAATGGGTAAGTCCCACATTTTGGCTATTACAAATAATGCAGCTATGAACATTTAGGGGTAACATTTTGCTTGTTGTCTTTTAATATTTCTAAGAACACCATTCCCCATAGAATTTTCTACAAGGAAATCCCACAAACTTTGCAACCACACAATCTAACATGGAAACCCTAACATCACCATACTTGCTGTGAGATTTTTCACACGTTTAATTTCTCTGAGTCTGTTCTCTAATTTGCAATATATTCAGGAAAAACCAAGTGTTCAAAGGTGATGTTTATTCAGGAAACTCAAAATACTTCAAGCCTTCTCTCCTATTCCTGTCTTCACACTACCTTAGGGATGGCTGGAAATAGCCCTTCTCTGAGTAAATCTCAATAATCTAAACAATACAGGTGAAATTTGAGTAATAAAAAGTAATAAGCTTCAATCCATAATATTTGTTAATACAGTAAAAATTCAATTTAACATGTCATTTTTGACAAATGAAAGCTACTGATAAGTAAAGAAGATTTAAATAATACTTATGAGTTCAAATGCAATTTTCATTGAATTTTCGTGTATGATAACTTATCTATATAGAAGAAATAAAGGAGAAATGGTGGTGTGTTTTATCATCTATCATTAGTCAAGTAGGCTAGTTTTTTCATTACCATTCTTAGAAAAATTGCTGATCTCCATTTTGTGTAAAAATCAATTTTTATGTAGCACTCTTGTTTTCAAACTATTCCATAAATTGAAATTCAAGTGTTGATAATGGTTCAGACTTTAATAGGAGAATGTATGGGAAGTGTTTCTCTCTCTTTCTCTCCCTCTCCCCCTTTTTTCCTGACTATGGTACATTAAGTCTCCAGAGGGGGCAAATGTTTAGCAACATATTACTTATCACTCTGTGACTGTGTAAGAATCTAACTCAGAATGTCTTTTGCAATCAGCAATGGTTTCTTCCTGGATTGCTCCTACCAGGCAGTCATTAGCAAATTCTGTACCTTTGAGACAGTCTGTAGATAGACAGTTTTCTCTATTTATGGTATTCATTGCCAGTATAGAATGAGTCTCAGAGGAGTTTTATTTCTTTCCCAAAGACATCATCACTTTCTTTTTCTCTTCTGTTCCTTAAACAGCTTTCTTTTCCTAGAAAATAAACATGCTGGTTGACCTATAAACCAGATATTTCTATTCATTAAACCAATCCTGTTAATCAAGGGAAACAGGGAAGTTTGTGTGCATGGGCATAGTACTGATGGTACAACTTATTTCTGCTTGTTCGTTTTGTAATGGAATTTTTCCCCTAAGGTTCATTCATCACTTTAAAAAATTAAGCCAATTTAGAAATATAATTTGAATGTATAATTGAATTTGTCAGTTGATCTTAGCTTTTACAAGTTAATCAAATAGCAGAGACTTAAGGAAGTTTTCCTACACATGCTCCCATTTGTGGGCAGCCAATCATGCCCTAAAGAGAATGTCAGATTCTTGCAAGATTTTTTGTTGATTAGAACCTCATTCTTTCTTTAGAGGACTGAATCATTTTTTCCCCTAGCAATCAAGATTCATGCTATCAGTCAAACTGAAGGGAAGAAAATGGCATAATTTTAGCTAATATATTAGAAATGACAAATAAGTGAAATATGTTAACTGGAGTGGAAAAGAAATGTGTAATTAAGCAGCACAAGGACCATATGTCAGATTATTCTGTAGTAATAAATGGAAGGGGAGTTTAGACTTTTTTGCAGAGACCAACATAGCTGTCAAGAAATTTCAGTCCTCTTTTTGATTCACTGGACTCTTTGGAGACATCTCACCTCAACTGACAATTGACAGGCTAGATGATGGTTGTTTTCTTTGCCTGTAAGTATGGGATTAGATCAATTAATTTTAAACTATGGAAAATTAAGTGGAGTCAATTGTAATGGGAAAAAAATGATATTCGCCTAGTTTAAATGATTTAAACACATGCCAAAATAAGCTTATTTAGAATCTTGAAATATCTGAATTGTTACCTTTCAAATATTGATCAGCTCTATCAAGCATGTTCTGGAATTTTTAGTGGTAATATGTGCCACCTTAAAATAGCATTTATCTTTCAATGTTCCAATGGTGCTCTAGGCACAGAGCCCTCTTAGATTTTCTCTACTTAAAATAGTCCAGATATTCAGATTACAAAATGAATGTTTTACTCCTACATCGAGGGGTGAAGATAGATCTTAGCACTATATGATCTCACCTCTGCAAAGCCCCAAGAAGCCTGGGGGCTGGGTTGTTTCATTTGAAGAAAAGAATGGCAAGATCTGTAAGTTTCCATCAGAAAATCTTTCTAAGCTCTGAAAGAGATATAACTAAATCTAGGTCCCACTATTAGAATTTATATTCTTTATTCCCAGCAGCATAGGAGAATTGCCACAATTATTATGTTTTAAAATACTAGTTGCCATTTCAGTAATAGAATCCATGTCCTTTATTCATTTGATAAATAGGAATATGTGATAAAGGAACAGTGAGGTGAACTTTCTCCTACATTTGGCATTTCTATCACTTCTAATAAAGCATTCAGTATTTCAATCCTTGCATGGATCTCATCCAATGAGTAAGATGGACATCTGACCATAATAACCTATCTACTGTTATTGATTGTCCTAGAAATATGATGAGTTGGTGCCCCTCAGACATTTCATTTCATCTTTATTCTGATGTAAAGTATACATTGAAGGAGCCGGGTGTGGTGGCGCAAGCCTGTAATCTCAGGTGTTAGGGAGGCTGAGACAGAAGAATCACAAGTTCAAAGCCAGCCTCAGCAACAGCGCGGAGCTAAGCAACTCAGTGAGACCCTGTCTCTATATAAAACACAAAATAGGGCTGTGGATGTGGCTCAGTGGTCGAGTGCCCCTAAGTTCAATCTCCAGTACCAAAAAAAATAAATAAATAGTATATATTGTAGGATTCAGGATATTGAAACTCTAGGGTGTGCCATATTTAAATTGTGAATAGCAACTATATCTTACATATTTAATGCCTTGCATTATTATCATTTCCTTCTATTGAGTCCTTTCCTTCAGTTAACAGTCTTTTTTCAAGTTTCCTAAAAAAAATACTTTGTTCTTCAAGTTGCTACTCTTCACTGTCTTTTCTTTGCAGCCAATGTCTTTGAGAGAACACGGCCTTGGATGTCCTGCATGTCATCAATGGCATTGGAAACAGCAGCTGTGCTTTTATTTTTTTAATTTTTTTGGATCTTTTTAGTTATATATGACATTAGAATCCATTTTATATAATTATACAAGCATGGAATATATCTTATTCTAGTTATGATACTATTGTTATGGATATACATGATGCTGGTATTGACTGTGATATTTTCATATATGTACATAAGAAAATTATGTCAGATTCATCTCACTGTCTTTCCTTTTCCTGTCCTTGTTCCTTTCCCTCCATTCCCCATTGTCTAATCTACTGAACTTCTATTCTTCCCCTCAAAATAAGGTGCCCCCCTTATTTTGGTTTATCTTCCACATATCAGAACATTTGACCTTTGGATTTGAGAGACTGGAATAATTCACTTAGCCTGAAAGTCTCCAGATCCATCATTTGCTGTCAAATGCCATAAAAAATTCTTCTTTATGGCTAATACTCCATTGTGTATATATATATACATATATATATTACATACATTTTTCTGTATTTGTATATATATTTTTTTCTTTATTCATCTGTTGAAGGGCACCTAGATTGGTTCCATAGCTCAGCTATTGTAAATTGAGCTGCTGTAAATATTGATGTGGTTGTGTCACTGTAATATGCTGATTTTTAAATCCTTTGGATGTATACTGAGGAGTCGGGTAGCTGACTCATATGGTGGTTCCATTCCTAGTTTTTAGTGGCATCTCCATACTGCTTTCCAGAGTGGTTGCATCAATTTTCAGTATCACCAGCAATATATAAGTGTACCTTTTCCCCCACATTCTCACCAACATTTATTGTTATCAATTAGTTTTGATAATTTGCCATTCTGACAGGGCAAGATGGAATTTCAGTGTACTTTTAATTTGCATTTTTCTAATTCCTAGATATGATGAACATTTTTTCATATATTTTTTGGCCATTTGCATTTCTCTTATGAAGTGCCTGTTCAGTTCCTTTGCTCGTTTTTTGATTGGGTTACTTGGGCTTTGTTTTTGGTGTTACGTTTTTCAGTTCCTTATATATCCTGGAGATTAATGCTCTATCTGAAGTACAGGTGAAAGATTTTCTCCCATTCTGTAGGCTCTCTCTTCATGTTCTTGATTGTTTCCTTAACTGTAAGAAGTTTTTTAGTTTGATACCATCCCATTTATTGATTCTTAATTCTTATACTTTAGGAGTATTGTTGAGGAAGTCAGTTCCTAGGCCAACATGGTAGAGAATTGGGCCTATACTTTCTTCTAGTAAGGGCACAAGGTCTCTGGTCTAATGTCTAGGTCCTTGATCCACTTTGAGTTGAGTTTTGTGCAGAGTGAGGAGAGGGTTCAATTTCATTCTGGATTTCCAGTTTTCCCAGTACCATTTGTTAAGAGGATATCTTTTCTCAAATGCATGTTTTTTGGCCCTTTGTCTAATATGAAGTAACTGTATTTTGTGGGGTTTTCTGTGTCTTCTATTCTGTTCCATTGGTATTCTTGTCTGTTTTGAAACTAATATCATGCTATTTTTGTTACTATAGCTTGGTAGTATAAATTAAATCTGATATTTGATGCTTCTAGCTTTGCTTTTCCAAGGATTATTTTGGCTATTCTGGGTTTCTTATTTTTCCAAATGAATTTCATGACTGCTTTTTCTATTTCCTTGAAGAACATCATTGGAATTTTGATAGGAATTGCTTTGAATCTATATAGCACTTTTGGAAGTATCGCCATTTTGACAATATTAATTCTACCTATCTAAGAACCTGGGAGGTCTTTTCATTTTCTAAGGACTTCCTCAATTTCTTTCTTTAGTGTTCTGTAGTTTTCACCTCTTTTGTTAAATTGATTCCCAAAATTTTTGAGGCCATGTTCCTAATTTCTCTTTCAGTTGATTCATCATTAGAATACAGAAATGCAATTAATTTATGAGTGTTAATTTCATATCCTGTTATTTTGGCTAATTCATTTATGAGTTCTAGAAGTTATCTGGTAGAGTTTCTTTTGGTTCTCCTAAATATAGGATCATGCTGTTGGAAGACAGACAGATTTAGCTCTTATTTTCCTATTCATATCCCTTTAATTTATTTCTTTTGCCTAATTGCTCTGGCTAAAGATTAAAGGACTATGTTGAATAGAAGAGGCAAAAGTTGGCATCCCTGTATAGTTTTTTTTATTTGTAGCAAAATACACATAACACAAAATTTACCCTCTTAACTATTTCTAAAAGTACAGTTATATGTCCTTTACTATATTCATATTGTTATGCAACCAATCTCACAACTATTTTCACCTGTAAAAACAAATTTTTGTATCCATTAAACCGCAAATCTCTACTCCCTTACCTGCCATACAATCCTGGCAAACCCTTACACTGCTTTCTAACTGTATGAATCTGGGCTACTCTAGGTGCCTTATATAAATGGTATCATATAGTACTTGCCCTTTTATGACTGTCCTATTTCCTTAGTTTAATGTCTGTACCAGGGTTCAGCCAAGCTATAGCATATGTCACAATTTCCTTCATTTTTAAGGCTAAATAATATTCCTGTTTTAGTCAGCTTTTTATGCTGCTGAGACTAAAGGACCTGACCAGAATAATTATAGAGGAGGGAAAATTTGTGTAAGGGCTCATGGTTCCAGAGGTCTCAGTCTATATACAGCCAGCTCCATCATGGCAGAAGAGTATGGCAGAAGGAAGCAGCTCATATCATGATCAGAAAACAGAGAGAGGCTCCACTCTTCAGATACAAACTATATACTCCAAAGCCACACCCCCAGTGAACCACTTCCTCCAGCCACACCCCACCATCCTCCAGTCACACCCAGTTAATCCCATCAGGGATTAATTAACTGATTAGGTTAAAGCTGTAGCCCAATCATTTCTCCTCCAAACCTTCTTGCATCATCTCACATATGAGCTTTTGGGCAATGCCACATCTAAACCATACCAATTCCATTGTATGCATAGGGCATACTTTCTTTATCCATTCATCTGTTGATAGACACTAGAGTTGTTTCCACTTCTTTGCTGTGTGATTAATTCTGATACAAATATATGGGTTTTAAAAATATCCCCTTAAGATCCTTCTTTCAATTATTCTGGGCATATGCTCAAAAGTGGAATTACTGGATGACCTGGCAGTACTATTTTTAATTTTTTAATAAATAACCATACTATTTCCTATAGTTGTTCTATTTGACCCTCTCACCAATAATGGACAGAGGTACCAATTTTCCCACATCCTTGCCTATGGTTGTTCTTTTTTGTTTTCTTTTTATATATAGTAGTCATCATAATAAGAGTGAAGTAGCAGCTCATTTTAGACCTATTATTTTAAACAGTTCTTCAAAATATGGCTTCCAGATATGCTGCATTTGAATCCCTTCATAAAAACATTGTAAACGTCCAGATTCCTGAGTCAAAATCCCTGTGAATTGGACCCAATAAAAGTATTTAACAATGTTCTCAGATGATTCTTTTGATGATTTGTGACATGCATATTGGACAGATGTAATGCAAAAGTACATCAAAATTAGAAAGAAAATACCAGCCAATAATACAGATAACCTACAAAAATAGAATGTTTGCTATAAAACTTGCACTTTTCACCTCAATTTATAAATGTGGATTACATAGAAACAACTAACAATTTGTCACCTCTAGATGTGTATAATTTTACAAATATAACTGAAGTCCTCAGGCCACACAGTGACAGTTTCCATCATGGTGCTGAATGTTACTGTTATCCCAGAATTGATAGCAAACCATAGCACACTCACGCTCATTTGAGAAGTGAGTATCACATATATAATATTTGACTCACTGCTAGACTGCAAAGATTTTTATTTTTATCTATTTCCCTTCTTATGAGCAGTACATGTCAGGGTTGACATTTTAGTCTTTTATGATTATTTTAGTCTTTTGCAATTGGTACTGTGCTAGGCACTCTTTGTTTTCTACAGAGCTGACCATGGCTATTTGTGAAGGAACTTGTTTATTGTGAGAGAAGACCTTAGGGACCAAAATGAAATTGTGTCAAGAATGACAGAGAGTAAGGATATTAGCTGAACAGGACTAAAGTCAGTCTTCACTATAAGTGAGAAATAAGTTAACAGGTACTTAATGTCAAGATTTGAATTAAAAAGCTTTAGTTCATACCAAAGATTTTTTTTTTAAATTTAAACTCCTCTTGCTGATTTTTTGCATCAGTAAAATTACATTTATAAAATAATGTGTAGTAAGACCTTTTTCTTCCAAAATAGTGAGCATCTTTCCAGTCCTAATCTTATATTTTATATTTCTATAGCTCTGTGCTGGTATTTTTGTGCTTATGAAACCCTGTCCACTTTTAGCAATTAATAAAAATGTTATGGGTTTCGATTTGCATCACTGCAGCATATGAACTAAATTACTTTTCATCTGCAGGTTTAAAGCAGAATAAAACTCTTTGTGATAAAGTTTCATACTGTTCAAATATGAGTCACTGAACCGTGGAATCCAATGAGCCAACGCCAAGGCAGCCAGGAAGAGTGGCTGCCTTTTGTTCCAGTTTATATCATTCCAGATGAACAGTCTGCCATTCTACGAGGCTTTAAATACCAAAGCCCTTATGTGTCTTTCAGAAACTGACGAATGATTTTTCTGACCAACAGCAAGCACTGAGCTAAACTAGAGCACAGCATAGGATGGCACCCCAACTTGTCCATCGTGGCTTAACAACTGAAGTTGCCAATTCAGTCCAAAAAAGTTTGCTTTCAAAAGTATTTCAAAATAACTATTAGAGATCATCATCATATCATCACTACATTATATTTCACACACATCATGGGGTGCCTGCCCCCACATGTGACAGCAAAGCAGTTTCTCCAACTGCCAATTGCTCTGTGTGTCTGCTTTTCTTCCTCACTTCTCCACGTTGTTCTAGTTCAGCCCACTGCAGTGCAACACACACAGATAAGGTACTCCTCTGCTGTTTACTATAGTATAAAGGATTTCATGTACATAAAAATGTCTCCTAGAATAAACTTTGTGAGTTTTACTTAGAGTGATTGCAAAAGAATTACAAAGATAAGTTGTTCATTAATAATATAAGAATTAAGAATGGAAATGATGGAATTTTCCTTTTAAAATGTACATCCCCTTGATAGATTATTTTTGTCTAGGTTGAAATATTCCCCTTGGGTCCATGAACATTTCACCAACCTTGGCTTTAGCCGTTCTGTTCTTCTGGATAATCTACCCTAAATTCCTCCAGTCCCATGAGTTGCTCCCTTTGAATCACCATTTTAGTCTCTTTTATAATACTGTGGCGATGTTTTTATGTTCATCTCTTGGACTAAATCAACTCAGTTTGTCTTGGATTGGCTAGGGGATTTTGTCTTGTCCCTTTTTTTCTCTAGCTTTGACTTACACCCATTTGTCAATATAAATAATTTTTTGCCTTTATTTTTCAAATGAAATCCATGCTAACTAGCTTTCTTGAATTTGACAGTGTCTCCTATACCTACTTCCACAAAACCCCACTTTTAGGTTATAGTTTGGGTATTGGAACCTGGCTTTGGACTTGGGCCTTATGCTGTTCTTGAGAGCTTTGGCTTGGTTGCTCTTCATTGTTCTAGAACAGTTTTATGTCCTGTTCTAGTTTTCTTTTAAGAAAGCATTTTTAATTTTTCCTACCTTCCCCTGGATTTCATATCACAAGATTTTTTTCCTTCATTACCCAAATCAGTCTATTACATTTTCTTTAAAGCAAGAATTTTCCAAATTGCACTGTACTCTGAAAGTGCAAGCAGTTGTTTAATCTCCACTACATCATTCCAAATAAAAACTAAGGGAAGCTTCATTAACATTAACAGAAACTCCTTTTACTTATTTTATTATAGCTGTTACTAATCATCTGCTTATCTTTCTCCTAAGAAGCAATCTCAAATCATTCATTTTACTCTTTACATAACAAAATATATCAATGGACAGTGTCTATGTAACTGGATTGTGTCTCACAACAGTATTTACAGTTCTGGCTCAATTTTGACCTAAAATGAGTACACAGTAAGTACAACATTAACATTTGTTACTAAAATAAATGAAATAAATGATTCTCTGGCAAAACATCATCTACTTTATTTAGCCCACATGTGAATGAATTGTCATTAATGAATTGTCATGTGATCTAACTGCCATATTGTAAAGCATTTCTTCTGAAATTCTATAGAACCTCAAAAATAGGAATGAGAGGAAAACATCTTTCCCTGCTACAACTTCAGAATGAGGACCCACCTTTTCTTGCATTTACCAGTCAATTCCTTCTCCATTTACCAGTCTTAGTTCATTTCTGGGGATTCTCAACAAGAAAGAACTGTTGGGGCAGATTAGGTACCATAGAAGATCAATAAGGAATGGATATATGAGCTTTGCGGGCATATGAGAAATAAGACAGACTTTGGTGAAATGAGAAACAGAAGGGAAGTTAGGCATGGGGGTAAGATTGGAAGGCAAATAATCAGAACTGAGTCTCAGTGATGCACGGAACAGGGGACCTATGATCACTGTGTGCCAAGGAACTGCATGCTACATGATTGCTCATTTAATCTTTATAAGAACCTAGCAAGCTTTGTATCATTTCTTTCTATTTTGTAGATGAGATGCATTCAAAATGTAATTTTTCAGTGGTGACCCAGTTTAAACATAATGACACAAATTAGTACAAATAAAACTGGTGAAATCTGAATAAGTGCCTTAGTATGTATTGAAATCAATATCCTGACTGTGCTATTTTACTTTTTGTTGCTGTGTCACTTTGGAGGAAACTCTGGAAAAGGCATACCCTCAATTTTGAAAATACTTTCTTTTCTGAATATTAGCTCCTTGTCTGTTGTATGTATCATGAATATGTCCATTCAGATTTTCCATTGTCTTTCTCTTTGTTTATGGTGTTTTTGGTTATGGTGAAAATTAAATTTCATTTGGCCAAAGTTATTAATCATTTTTATAATCATATCTGGAACTTTGAAACACAGGAAGCCTTTCCCGCCAACTATGTTAAAGAATAATTTATTCACATTTTTTCTAGTACCTGTATAGTTACATTTTTACATGAGATACCCACATCCATTCTTGGGTTATAGGGCAAGTTTGATGTCTCAGAAAAGGTGTGGAATGAATTCAAGATGACAATTTTTTACTCATTAATCATGAAAGGTTTTCTTGCATTTTGATCGCTCACACTTTTTCCCTGCATGGTAAGTACCAGATAACTAGTGGCATATGATTATTGCTCTCACAGTCCTAGAGAAAGAATGCACTCAGTAACAAACATTCAATGAGGAATGAAAGTGTAATGAGTTCTGTAGACTCCGAAGATCATTGTTAAAACTAGCCACGTAAGAATGTGGCTTTAAATTCTCATGAATTTCTAATGCAAACTAAGAGTTTATCATTGAGGTACATTTTGCTTTTTAACACTTGAGGAATTTCTATATTGGAAGCAGGGGTTATAGTAGTTGCTGGCTGTGTAGACTGCTTTGTGTGGGAATAGGAAGGAGACAAAAGTCATGGTGAAGCACACCACAATGTCAAAAGCCTTGCGATTGGACTTCCAGTAATTATAGCTCCCATGAATGACAAGTCAGCTTTTGGCCCACTAGTTCTCACACAAATTACTGATTCTCACTCTGTGTATTACTGCACTATGTATGGCAATGTTTTTAAGTTATTTCCACTTCTGCATGCTGAAAAACAATACGTAGTGATTAGAACAATAGTAACAGGCAATTCATACATCATTAACAAACTGCCATTATTTAAATTATGCCCCCCTAGAAAGATCATCCATATAATAAGAGAGATAAGGGAATAAGCTGAATGGAGTGAGTGAAGTGAGCCGAAGTAAAACTCCACAAATAACAACATAAAATAAGTTAAAATCAATTTTAATCTCACTAGATCATCTCAGAAACTTCTAACACCAGTATCTAGTTGTCTTTTTCAAGTGACTAGAGCTAAATACAATGAAATAATATCCATAATATTTTTCTATTCTATTTGAATTTTGTATTTAATGACAATAAATTTGTTGCATCAGAAATTATGTTATTCTTAGAGAAACATCATATACATAAAATACTTGCAAAATATTACATTTTTACCATCCTAAATGGTAAGAATATAGTCATGCTGAAAATGAATTAATGTCAAACTACTTCTATCATCAAATGGAACTGAGAGTATGTTAAAGAATTATATCCATCATAAACAGAGATACTCTTAAAGGTCATGAATACATTTGCACAATAGGAATTTGATTTCTTTAGCATCTAGTTCAGTTTCAGCTTTTTAGTAATGTATTTATATAAGAATACTTTGTAACCAGCTTTTAGCTTTTGCACATTATAATATCTTGGAAGTCTAATCCACAGTAGCTTCTGCAATCTCATGCCTCAGTCACCATCCCATATTATTCTGTTTGTTGACATGTAGAAATAACTATTTTAATTTTGCCTGAATTTGAAGTTACACAATGCCAAATTAACAAGATAAAGATAAAAGTAGTAACTTAAATTGGAGAAATCATACAAATGAATTATAATGGATGTAAAACTCAAATAAAAATTGTACCTCTTCCCATACTGTTTTGACAATATAATAGTAAATTTGCCATGGAAAAACAAATTGTAAAATGCATTTGAAAACCAAATACAATTTAGATTTTCTTCCTTTGGGTTATTTACACTACTGGTCCTCTAAGTGTATTTAATCATACTTTGGATATAATTGAAAGTGCTATAAATTTAAATATATTGATGCTTATCTTCAACTTGGAAAATAACCATACATCTGAATAACTAGGATAGAAAGATTTACATATGTTTTCTGTTTCGATTTAGCATAGCTATTATTTTTAAAGTTAGTTCTACCCACCTTAGAATGGCTATTTTTTTAAACAATAATATTGATGCCATCATGGATACGAAGAAACAAGAACACATACCCATTGCTTATAGGAATACAGACAGGTACAAAAGCCACTCTAGAAGACCATGGGCAGCTTCTTAACAATGCTATACAGAGTTTTGCCACATTTCAGCAGTCTTTCTACTATTTACCCAAATGATTTGAAACCTTATAACTACATGAAAACCTACACACTAATGTTTATAGATGCTTTATTTGTAATTGCCAAAAATTGGAGGTGCTAAGATGTCCTTCAATTGGTGAATGGATAAACTATGCTGCATGCATACAATAAAATATTATTCAGAAATACAAGGAAATGAACCACAAAGAAACATGGAGAGACCTCAAATGCATACTCTGAATGAAATAAGCCAGTCAGACAAGTTTATATACTGGCATTCTAGAAAAGGCAAAACTATAGCAACAGTAAAATTATCCATGGTTATCAAGAGGCAGGACTAGGAGGATTGCATTGGTGAAGTACAAGGAAGGTTTTAGGATGGCTCACTGTTCTATATGATCCTGTAATTATGGATACATGAAATTATACATTTTCCAAAACCTATAAAATGTTACATAATATTGAGTTAGCCTTACCATGTTAAGATATTTCAGCAAATCAGTCAGGAAAATGGAAGAGTCCAGTTAAAAAAAAATCAGACTATGACACGACAATCTAATTGAATCATAAGTGTATGAAAGAACTTCACAGATGTGAGTAAACAGAAAGCATTCTGACCTAAGTAACTTTGGAAATGAGAAGTCTGTAGGGTAAAAACATAAGCACTGTGCTCTAGTTGATAAGATTTTTCCCCATGAGGATACAGGTTAACAATTCTGATACTGCTCTACAAATATACTGGAATCAAACAAGGAATTGGATAGTTCATGGTGGAAGCTAGGTTTCTGACTGTTATAGTGGGAGGATACAGATGAGCAACTCTAGAGTGATCCATGAGGTAATAGAGTTAGAGAATTGGTATGAACTCATGTTTATCTCAACATATGTACAGAGTTACAGATAGAAATATATAGATTTACATATAGAAATGTATATATATGCATATGTATACACATTGAAATATACAAATATACATATAGGTGTAGGTATAGCACATATATATGTAGGTTTAATATATGCATGTATATTTACATGGTCTGTCAACAGAGAGAGCCTAAAGCAATGACACTTGAGTAGCAATGAGCACAACCAGCACCCAGATCTTGACAGTACTCACCAATAAAAAGAATCAAGGATTCATGGACAAACTGCTGATTCTAGGGCTGGAGAAGGAAGTATATAAGATGAACATGGAATATCTTATAAAACCAGAAATTGAGGAAACATTAAAAACTCATGTTCACACTCAATGATAGGGGATGTCCAAACAATTCAGAAACCAACAGTGGCTTAAGTGGGAACAATTTATGCAATCAATCAATCAACCAGTAAAGCAGGAATAACTTTTAACCCTTACTTTCCACATCCAACATATATGTCAATTTTACTTAAAATATCTATTAGATCTTAAGCCTGTTTGTTATTATTTCTGTTGAGCTTTTAATTATCTCCCCTAAATTACCACAGCCTCAGAACTGGGCTTTAGCTTTCGAGCTCAAATATAGTTCTCTCTATTCTGCAACATGACCCACATGTACATCTTTAAGTGTAGTTCTCACTATGTTTGTCTTTTGCTTAAAATTCTGAAATGCTCCTCTGCCTAGATGCCTTAGTGTGACCCTTTATAATATGACTCCAGATGAACTTTTGTCAGTGTTTTCTACCATATCTCCTTCACAGAGCCCAACCATCCCACAAGCCAGGACAAAACAGTCTGACCCTTGACACCAACATCCAAAAGATACCTTCTAACAGACTTGAACTGATGTTTCAAGAGTAAATTGTAGAGATAAATGAGGAAAATTAGTGGAATATCAAAAAAATTAGTAGCAGACAAACAACAGACACTGCCTAGTTCAAGGCACAGAGTAGGTGCACCGATAACATTCAATAAATGCTGATTGAATAAAACTGAACTTGGTCCCACAAGGCAGATAATGGGCATAAGGTCGTTAACTCTTACATATTTAGGGGGAAAAAAAGAGGAATAATGTATTTTTCACATGTCACATGTTTAAAAAAATTTGCTCTAAAGTTTTCTTTTAGAATTTTGAAATACTTCACATTATATATTGAAAATCTCTACAGAGTTTCTGCCATTCTTATTCCTCAGGCCTTCTCTACTCCTCTAGAAAGGCCAGTTGGCATGACCACTGGCATATAGACTCTAATCTGGTAGCCTTTACTTATAGTTGGTTTTTATAGTGATCAGCACACTGTTTAAAAGTTCAGGCAACATTTAAAAAATGGAGAACTCGCATTAAAATCCGAACATCTGGCTCCTCTTGAAAAGTGATAAGATCAGTAAATTCAGTGCTTTCATCTCAGTACCATATTTAGTGAGAACAGAGTAGCAGATTCAGCTGGCCCAAACTACGCCGTTATTTCCCTATTCCTACTTCTCTGGCATTTGATTACTTTTCTTTGAGTCTTGGCTCTGCCAAATACTGGATAGACTTGTACATGCTATATAAATTCTCTGTACCCACCCCAGTATCCTCAGCTATAAAGTGACAATAATTATAATTGCTCATCCCTAGGTTTATTAAGACTAAATGAAGTAATTTGTGCAAAGTTTTCTAGTATGTAGTATTCATTTTAGAAATATTATCTACATAAAAGCAATGCTTTTGTTAACAAAGTAAAAATAAAAGTAATGGTACACGGGGAGAAACAAATAGTAAACTAGTTTTTCTATGGAACATGGTTATTCTGTTAATAACAGATGTACCTTAGATACAAATGATTAAAAGCTTAAATTTTCCTCTTAAAAATCTTCCATCTTATTTCATCCATTATAACTCTCTGCCTTGCTTTTCCTAATACCTGTCTACCTTCTTCCTTGATGGTTCCACTTCCTGTGATTTTGCCCTAAAAATGGATAATCCCCAGCAGTGGAGTGCCAGAACCAGCTCTTACAGGCTCACAAGAGCCAACTACTAAATTTTTATGAATTTTTCCAGTCAGTTGACATCATGTCACTAGCTTAAAATTGGCTGTAGGGGAAGAATTTACACTGTAGAAATTGGCAAATGCTGCAAATCAGGCTTTTTAAAATTTTTATTGAAGAGCTCTGTTAAACATTTGTCAGGACAGCACTGGCCAAATTTTAACTCTGGTTTCTGTGTGCTTTCTCCCTCCAGGAACTCCTCTTCATGGTTTCAAAACTCACTTAAACTTCTATTTATCCCATATCTCAAACTTAGCCTTAAAACTACCTCCTGACTTCATTATTGTTTCTAATTGCCTGGTCAATATCCATTATTACCTCTAATTGCCCACTATGGTGTTAGGCTCAGTATTAGTTATTTAACTTAGGGATGCCTTAACCAAGTACCACAAACTGAGATGACTTAAAACAAAACAATAATGATTCCTTTGCAGTTTTAGAGATTAGAAGTCTGAAATCAAAATTTCAGCAAGGCCAGGCACCCCCTCTGATACTCCTAGGGAAGAATCCTTCCTTGCTTTTCCCCAGCTTCTCATGGTGGCCACCAATTCCTATATGACTTTGCTTGCAGCTACATGTTTGTCTCCACATCCAAGTCGTCTTCTTTTAAGGATATACTTGTTTCAGACCCACCTAATGACCTACCTCATCTTAACTTTATCGCATGTACAAAGACCCTATTTCCAAGTCAGGTCATATCCACAGTTATTTCAGTGCAAAGACTTTAACAGATCTCTTAGGGGGATACAAGCCAACCCATCAAAAATTAATGAAACCAAATTTTCAGTCAAATTATTTCCTCTTTCAGACTCAGTTCTTTCAGTTCAGAGTCTTTGGTTGCATTTCTAAAATATTCATGTTCCTGGTTTTCCATTGCCCTCATCCATTTATTAGGTTCTATCATTTTTTCTTTATAATGTGCACTTTATATTCATGTTTAACTATTGTAACAATTTCCTAAGGGTCTTACCACTTACTGTATTCCATTTTTCTTTCCAATAAAAACTGCATTTTCACCATCGTGTTTGAAAAGCCTAATGCCTTCTCATTGCCTAAAGAATAAAACTTCAATTCCATAGCTTGTGTTTAAAACACTCTCTACACCCAGACTGTGGTTTTTATGCTTACATCCTATGAATTTCCCAGATTTACTCAAAACCTCCTACCCTATCAGTAGAAAGACCTGAACTTCCTCCCCTGAACTTTACCAATGGCTGCAAACCTTTTTTCTCTAAATATGTAGCACTTATTTCCCTAGTTCATTCATTTGGTCCATGGGACAGAATAATTTGATTACTTATTTTTTTATTACAATTCCTTTCCTTACTCAAAACTGTGAGTTTTAAGGAAAGGACTTTGATCTTCTACTCTTACATATTTCCTTATTCTTTATAAGTATGTCATAGCTGATTATTGATTTTGGTATTAAGAACGTGTTGTGGGCTGGGGTTGTAGCTCAGTGGTAGAGCGCTTGCCTAGCATGCATGAGGCACTGGGTTCAATTCTCAGCACCACATACAAACAAATAAAAAAATAAAGGTCTACCAACAACTAAAAAAAATTTTTAAAAAATGTGTTGCAATGAGGAAGCTAGTGGGAGATTAAACAGGTGTTATTAAGATTAAAATTTAAATGACAATATGGGTTATCATAATGAGTTTAAAATGACAAGTGTGAATATTGCTAAAATGCTATAATGATTTTTAAAGATAAAACTAGTTGATCACAGCTAATCAGTTATTTATTCACAAAAATTTATTTTTCTTACTGTGTCTACTGTGTTAAATAATAGGAATGATACACATTCTTCTTTCAATCTTCTCTCTAGGAAGAGAGAAGCTCTTGAATTTGCATTCACATATACAAAACATATATATGTATATAAATATAAATTTACATAAATATAAACATAAATGTATGTATATATGTGTATGTTCATATTTGGATATGTATGTTTATGTGTACATATGAATGTGTAGGTTTGTATATAAAGAAAGAAAGGAAAAGGATATTTTACTATTTTTTCAAGAAAGGAAGAACAGATATACTTCTTTCCCATATATAATCAATGCAGTTGCTACATAGCACTCTTTGAAATATATGCAAATAAAATTTTACAGAGTCAAATCAGATAAAAGCTACACTGTTCTGTGGTGTTGCAATTTATAAGAGAAAATACTCATGAGATTCATATTCTATTTCTCCCATATAGGAAGAATACACAAACATTTTATTGTGCTTCACAGAAAAATATCCTATTCAAGTTGAAAATGGTCCAAATTCACAAGCAAAATGATAGTAAAGCATGAGATTCCTCTGTAATGGGCCAAGAAAAACCCTTAAAGCACAATAGGAGCATATTTTTGAAGGCATAAGTCAGGATAGAACTGCAGAGAGGTTATTAAAAGTGAACAAAAAGATTATAAAAGTGCAAATGTGCTGTACAGAGAGTAGTCACAGAGCATAAAATATACATTGCTATAGAAACTTAACCACTGTGTAAATGTGGGGGTTACGTAGTACATTATGTTAAAGAAAGATCATAGAATAGCAAAGTCAAAACAGAAAAGAGATCTATAACACAAAAGTTTTCACCATTGGCTCATCCATAAATTCCAGGAGAGAGCTCATGAATACCTGTGAGGAACACAATGCCAGGAGCCAAGTTCATATTCATATCACCAACCAAAATAAGTTGACCTCACAAGGGCAATTTTCTGAAACCCCCATAGTGAAATTCTTATTTTTTTATAATGTCCACATTTTGAAAGAGACTAGATTAGTAGATTACTATTTTCTTTTCTTTCTCCGAAAGAGAGAGAAAAAACTTTATATGAAGAAACTGACAGGTCTAATTTAATTTTATTATAATAAAAACAGGGAAACCAAGGCATAGGAATTTCAGGCTTAAAATCACAGAAGTATTATTGACATAGCTGCAGTGACATGATGGCTGAATGCACTCTGCAGTCACTGAGAGAGAAGTAAGGAAATAAGGATTAGGTACCTTTATGTTTGCATGTGGGTGTACACATACACACATAAATACATGTAAATAGAGACAGAGAAATCAAGAGAGAACAAACGTATGTGAGCGAATATATGTAAATACCCCAAAGTGGAGTTAATATATGCTTATATACTGTAGTGACTTATACATTTTAATTATTAGAGAAATAGAGTGACTGTGTACATTGTTCTGTTTAAATTTTTTAGAATAATCCTAGTTCATTCTTTTTCTGCATCGCTTGTTCTGTATTTTATCTGTGTACATACTGTCATGCACTAAAATAATTGCTTTCTTAAAACTAGCATCTTATTTTAATTGCCAAACATTTTCTGTCCTTTCTTCTGTAATCACTCACAGTTGGAAGCTCTGTTGGTTCTGCCCCAACCATATCTCAATAATTCTCTTTATCCCCTTCCATTGATTAATGTCAAGCCTTCTACAGATGCTTGTCCGTGCAGTGTACTCTGAAAAATGCCTGGCATCTTTTTAGTCTGGAGAGGTTTCTGGGATTGTCAGCATCTGCTTTTTCTGTTCTTTCATCTCCATTCAGTCTTGTTCTAGCTTCAAAGGAAACCAGTTACCTAATTTGCGGAGCCCATGCCAAATGCAAATACAAAGCTCCTTGTTTAAAAAATTCTTAAGATTTTCAAAACAACAACAGTGTCACACTAAGCCAAGTGTGGGTCCTTATGAGCATGAGGTCCTGTGCAATTGCATATTGTGTGGACATGATGCCAGCACTGCCTGCAAAAGTGAATGGAAGGATTCAAGTGTTATTATGGCTTTTGGCAGGAAGAGAACAGTTTCCAAGCGAAGTACAACCAACTGTGCAAGAAGTCATTGACTGAACAATGCTTCCTGTCTTGCTATTTCACATCCCCCCTGTCTGCCCTGCCATCTGGGGTATTATTCTTTAACTGTTTCCCAAACATTTCCACACAAGCTTCCCTGGGTCCAGAATTGAGGTTGTCTGAGTAATTCCATGTGGTTTTTAACTTTATTATCTTTCTTCTGAATTTTGTTGTCCTTAAGATAATGTCTATGAAAGTATCAACCACAGTTGTCAGCATAGCAGAAATACTAAATAAAATATTTTTATTGAAATACTACCAGAAGCATAGGTAAAGTTTAAAGGGTCTAAACCAATCTCCTGATTATATGGAGGAATAAACAGGGTTGAATACACAGATAAAATTGCTCAAGACCAAAAAGAGGGGTTGTGCAAGGCACGAGTTTGATCCTCAGCACCACATAATAAGTAAATAAATAACTCACAAAGAGTGTTGCTCATATAGCCACCCCCCCATTACCTTTCCTTTAGCCAAATTCCAACATTTCAAAAATTCTTTCCCACTGTGATGTTATTCTGGCAGGTTTCTTATCCATATTATAAGCTCATCCTATTTAGAAGAATAAGGTCCTTATTTGATTTTCCATTGTTACTCAACTATCTTAGATACAAAGAGAAGCAAACACTATAATTTAATTTGCACAACAGGTGGTAACTGAGCAACTACTAGGCATTATACTCAGAAATTACATTGGTACATGAAAAATCGAAGGACTCATGATCTTGAGAAGCATAATCCAGATATGAAGCAGCTAAGTAACCCTGTAAGGTCAGATATAATTGCATGCCAAATGCTTGTTAGAGAAAATTACAGGGGTCTATTGATGGGGGCAGAATGAGGCAAGAATGAGTAGAGAGGACCTGGACTCCCAAAGAACAGAAAGCGCACATCAAGGATGTGGTCGTTAGTTGACTAAGGGCCAGGAGACCAGAATTCACAGGATTTTTCCAATAACAGTGAAGATATGCAGTGCCCTATTAAGCTTAAAGCTGCTTTGCAAGCTAGTATAGTGAAATATTGAAATAAATCAAAATCCTTTGAAGAAAGTAGAACTTAAAAACATTAAAAGATAAAGTGATTCTATAACATACACCTCTAATTTCCGACTTGTTACCTTCCAGTTAGCCAAACACATCATTAAACTTGGTAAGAATCATTTGAAATAGTATGAAAACACTTTCACAACTACTTTTCTCAAAAATTCTAAAATTGTTAGAACTGTGTGAAAATATACGAGGAAGATCAGGTAAGAGGAGCCCTCCTGAGGAAAAAAAAATCTTATTTTCGCTTATATCCCCACATTTGTAACAGCAGCAAAAAAATTGTGTGAGCCTCCCAGCTTGGTCCACTCTCACTTGGAGCTATCCACACCCAACAGCCAATGATAGAGCTTCACTGTCAGTATCTTCCAACCTAGGTTAGCTAGAAAGCAATTATAATGCATCATTGTGTCATGGTTAAAAATAAACACTTGGAAGTTAGAACTTCGCAGAGTCTGTCAGACCTAATTAATTGAGTTAAAGAAAGCATTCCACAAATCAGATACCAATGGCATTATGATAACATAATAAGCAGCAATACACATGAACATAAGGGAAGTGCTGGGTAACGGATATATATGAGGTAATAAATACTTCAATGGAAATAGTAACAATATAATAAAATGAGATTTAAAGTTCAGATAGTCTATGAGGGATGATGAATATTAAACAAATGTGACCTAACCTAGAATGCAGATCCTGCAGAACATGATCCTAGTTTCTATACATATGTCCATCCATATTCTACTACATATTGGCATTAAATCAATTAGCATCAATACTTGAATATTTAAAAGCAATAATAATATCAACTATATTGAACAGCAAGCCCAACCAATTTTTTAAATATTTTTGCTATGTTTGGCAAAATTTCTGCAATTTTATAAAGTTTTTTTACATATGCAACCTAATTAAATAGGCCAAGATAACATGAACATAGTTCTTTCTTTTAGATAATAAAATACAACACAAAGAATGCAAATAACCTTTAAAATAAAATAAATTTTAATGTTCAAGAAGTGGCTCAATAATTCATAACTTTAAAAAAATGCACTCCTTTTCTTTATTCCACAAAGCAAAATTATAACTTTGCCTTATAAATGTGATATTTTTCTCTCTAAAGAAGGAAAAACAATGGAAATTATTGCTATATCATTTAGCAAATTTTTATATTGTTCTCAATTATGAGGCTTGAATTTTTAACTATGCATTCAACTTCTCTTCTCCTAGATGGTGTGTCTATGCAGAACAGTTACCAGGAGACCTCAGTTGGGGTCCTTATTCTGAGAGTTATTTTGGGAAATTCACTTAGTCTCTTTTTTTTTTTTTTTAATTTTTATTCTTGTTTT
>PVHX01004420.1:0-100622 GCA_004024805.1 Geosciurus inauris
AATGTCAAATTTCTAAAGAATGAACGCCATGCAGACTGTACCAGAGTTAAGAATGCTGAATTCTAAAAGGCTTCAGAAGGTGAATGCCAAGTCAGCTCACACCTCAAATCCAGGAAGTTAATGGTAATTAGAAACTGCTATCAAACCGATAGGTGGGGCCTGGAAATGGGTTATTGATAAAGTTTATGGAAAGAGTTTGGATGCTAATCTCTCTTTCTTATGCTATATGATAGGCCACCACTTCAACAAGAGCTGTTCGCTCATCACTGCACCCCCAGCACTTACAGAGTAGCTGGCCCATAATAGGCACTTGACTACTAGTTGCTTTTTTTTTAAAATAAATTAATGGAATTATAGGTTTATTCCACAGTGACACCAAACCAGGCTATAGAGAAAGATATGAGAAAATTAAAGTGCTAAAAAATGAGTTTAAATATGAGTTTAAATATGAAACCCTACACTAAATGACACAGCTTCCAGCCACCTGCACCACCAAAATCCAAGGAAACTAGAAACCAGACTTTTTAATATGCACACTCAAGCAATATGTTGGAGAATTCCTCTCTGGAGAAACTGATTAGCTGCAGGAGTGTAGCATTATAATTGAATATTCATATGCCCCAAAATTAACATGCTGAGGCCCTAAGGCAAGTCACTGAGTTACTCCCAATGTGTGTTGGGATAAAGGGCCTGTGAAGAGGTGACAAAGTTTAAATGTGGTTGAGGATAGGGCCTTAATCCTATAGGAATGTTCTCTCATAAGAAGAGGAAGACACAGCAGAGCTTTCTCTCCGTCATGTGAAGACCCAGGGAGAAGGTAGCTGTCCACAAGTTAGGATGAGAGTCCTTAAGAGGAATCAGATCTGCAGCCACCTTAATGAAGGACTTCTAGCCTCTAGAACAATGAGAAAATAAATTCCTGTTGCTTAACCCATCTAGTCTATGATATTTTTGTTAAAGCAGCTTGAATATACTAAGGTACCATACATACTGATCATAAGGAGTGTCCCAAGATTATAACTGCATCACGGCCCTCCAGAGAAATCCATTAGTTAAAAAACACCACTTGGAAACTTCCTGTTGTTCAACATTTCTAAATACAAATGTGTAACAAAGAAAAGACAGTCAAAAAAGTCTCAAATGTGAAAGATAATAATAAAACAGACAAGCAAGCCTCAAAAGAAACAGAAAGAGACATAGGAAACAAAAGTAACCCTGTCACAAATGAATAAATACATTGTCAGTTTTATTATTAGAGAAATAAGAAAAGCAATGTATCTATGAATTAAAAAACAGAACATATTCCTTTAAGCAATGATTTTTAAAAGGGAAAGTGGAAATTAAAATTATGAAGGCTCAAATACACTAATTCAGTCGAAGTTGGAAGATGAAGGCCAGGGAGATTGATCCTCCAGAAAGTAAAACAAGAATTCAAAGAAAGATAAAATAATATAAAAGTCTGAAGACTTTATATCTTATATATAATATGAATATTACATATAATATATAATATAAAAGTCTAAAGAAATCCGAAATCTAATCTAATTTTTAGTAGAAATGGTACAGCTAAAACAGAAAGTGGAGGGGTGTTATGATTAGGTACGAGGTTTCCCCCAGCAGCTCCTGTGTTAATGCAGGAATGCTTAGGGGTGAAATGATTGCATTATGGCTGCTGTGACCCCCATCAGTTCATTCTAGTTTGAAAGGATTACTGAGTGGTGACGAAAGGCAAATGAGGAATGTCTGGAAGCAGTGGGTCACTGGGGCTGTACCCTGGAAGGGCTTACCTTCCTTGTGGCTCCCCGCTCCCTGGCTTTCTGGCTACCATGAAGGGGCACTTCTCCACCGTGCCCTTCTGCCGTGGTGTTCTGCCTCACCTTGAGCCCAGAGCGAAGGAGATGGCCAACCACAGACTAAACTTCTGAATCTGCAAGCCAAATAAACTTTCCCTCCTCTAAGTTGCTCTTATCAATTATTTAGGTCACAGTGATGTAAAGCTGACTAACGTGGATCTGCAGGTTACTGGAGGTGGGATCAAGGGAGCAGTGTACCCAGGCTGGCCTTGGAGGGCTCTGGGTATCCCATGTGGTTTTTACCTTCCTTCCAGCACTCATTGCATGTTGTCTCTATTTAGAGTGATCTTATCAGCAAATAACTGGACTAACTTAGTCCTTGATCCTTTATATCGGGAACTACAGCCACCTTGTTCATCCCATCAGGATACACCAGCACCTGGCTCAGGAAGCATAGTCTGCCTCCCAGTGTTCTGCAAATGTATAAAGGAGTGAGCGTGAGAAGAGTGAGCAAGTGAATGAATGGAGGAACCAATGAATGAGTGCAGTAGCTGCAGAATAGGGCATGTATCCATTAACTTATCTAGGATTTCATTTCTTTACAGATAAGGGAGCTAAACCAGAAGACTTTTAAAGTCACTGTCTCTAAAATACTGTGAATCAAAATTAAAATACCAGACACATTTTCATACATGTTCTCATACCTGCATTTTATAGTTATTTCACTTTTATTTATTTTCCTATGCATATACTCACAGTAGGATATATAAGACTCGAGATGGTTTTAAGTTGTATTCTGCTTTTCTTTCAAGTGGGAAAGGGTTGGCTGGCAACAGCCTTAGGATGATGATGAGGTTTGGGAGCAACAAAGGGGTGAACTTCACTCCGCTGGCTTTGTTCAAACAGTGTTGTCTCTCTTTGCACAAGGAGGGAATTCTTTTAGAGACTTTTCTGAAGACTACAGATACATAGTTTACAGTATCCTGCAGTTGCAACCTGGAATTTTAAATCTCTGACAGGAATATATAATGCTACACATAATTATTTCTTCTTCTTCTCCTCCTCCTTCTTCTATTTCTTCTTCTTTTTCTTCCTCTTCTCCTCCTCCTCTCCTCCTCTTCCTTCTCCTCCTCCTTCCCCTCTCTCTCTCTCTCTCTCTCTCTCTCTCCCTCTCTCTCTCTCTCTCTCTCTCTCTCTCTCTCTCCCCTCCTCTATCTCTTTCCTCTCCCTCTCCCTATCTTTTTCTTCCATAAGTGCTGAAGCCAAATTAATGGGCGCTTCAATGAAGGAAGTCAAAAATTTAGAAAGGAAGGCCACAAATACCAGCTCCCTGCCCTGTGACTGTCAGTGGTTTTTAGAGAAAATAAAGTGTTTGATAAACATTTGAATTGCCAATCTGTTTTGAATATTTGATTCTGCAACTGGGGTTTAAGTGCCAAGATTTATCTACTATACCTTACTAACAATGGAGCTAACTCAAACTACCTCCCACCTCATGAAAGCCAATTTTTCCAAGAGTCTTTGCCTTAAACAAATGAAGTTCAAAGGAGTAAATTGGACAAAAATAGCATAAATCAGGATGCACATACTTTTGCCAACAGAGAGCAAAAACATTAATAACAGTATCTATCTTGTAACACATCTTTTGAAAGCTTTTTTAAATTTGAATTTATTTCAAAATATTTAATGGACAAGAAAAGTCATGTGCTCAAGGTCTGTGATGTGATGATTTGATGTCTGCATTGTGTTCTGATGACTACAATCAGATTGACTAACACACTCTTCATCACCCGTAGTCACCATGTGTGTGCATTTGCATGTATATTAGGTGAAGTGAAGATGCTTAAAATCTGCTCTTTTATCAAAATTCAAGTAGATAGTACATTCCTATTGACTTTAATCACCATGCTGTGCACTAAACCCCTAGAACGTGCTCAATTTATACCTGCAAGTCTGTAGGTTTTGGCCAGCGTATCCCCATTCCCCCACCCCCAGCTCTTCATAACCCCCAGTCTATTTTTTGTTTCTACAAGGTTTTTTTTAGGTTTTCTATATAAGTGAGATCATATGGCATTTATCTTTATGGGTCTGACTTATTTCACTTACACTGTCCTCCAAGCTCTTTTTTAATGATTACTTATCATTGTCAAAGAAAACAAATATGAAAGACAGTTTAATCCTATTCTCTGTGATAGATGTTCCCTCTCATGCTTTGTTTTGCTGTGTCTTTTTCTAATTGTTTTACCTATTTACTCATTATGTGGAACCTACAGTCCTCAAAATTCCATTTTTCAAAGGCTTGAATTTAATGGTCATTTACTGGAAAAGTGAGTTACATCTCTATACCTGCCACTCTTTTAGAACATTTAAATTAATGAGTCTCTAAGGGACCTATGAATCCATTCTATAGGGACAATAACTTGGATACATGCTTTGGACTAAAATTTTTGGCAGAACCAGAAGAGGACAAATAGAGTGGTTTTTAGCAATCCAAGGAAACAGGAATGAGAACCACTTTCAAAGCCTTTTACCAATACAGATATCAATCTAGATAGTTCTATCCAAATAAAGAAGTATCTTTCCTCCCTTAGCAGCCATATTTGAGGGCTGAAATCTCTATCACAACTTCCCTATGCAGAATCGCCCATGATGTGCATTAGTGATTGCCATTGTGTTTTACTCTGCATATAATTAGCTATGCTAAGGCATCTATCTCAGTGTGGCTTCATCTGAAGAAGCTCAATGTGTGCTCAAGCTGACCTGAGGGTTTTGGAGAGGTAGTGTTTATCATTAGGTAGTCCGGTTATCAAATATTTGAGAGGTGCAAGTTAGATATCTAGTTCAGATAAACTACTTACTATTAAAAATTAGGCTTACTAATCATGTATTCCCAGTGATGGAAAGTATTTAAATTGCCTTTTATCTGTAGTCACGATTTGCTTAATGACAGAGATATGTTCTGAAAAATGTGCTGGTGGGCAATACTGTCACTGTGCAAATGTCATGGAGTGTGTTTATATGAATACAGATGGTATATGCCTAAGCTATATGCTATGTGTATATATACATATACACATTCTATATGTGTTATATATAGTTATACATAAACATATTATATATATATACATATATATGCATTATAGCCTATATGGTATTGCTTATTGCTTTTAGGATCATGATGATAAAGCAATATGAGATTAAGTCAAGTGCATTAGAAAATGATACAATCAAGAGATTTAGTAAACATGATATACATGAGGCTATTGCTGATGTAGCGTGACTTTCTGCTTTAGAGTAAACATTTTATAAATAGAAGTACACACTAAAAAAACGATAAATAGATAAACCAGTAAAATAGTCATTTTATCATCACCAAATATAATGTCCTGCACATAATCATACGTGCTATACTTTTATATGATTGACAGTTAAGTATGTTTTTTTACATCAGCATTACCATGAACATGTAGATTGCAATATGTCAGCTTTACCATACCAATAGCCAATAGGAATATTTGAGTTCCATTATAATCTTCTGAGACCACCATAATGTGGTCTCTCATTGACCAAAACATTGCAATGTGACACACTGAACTACTAAAATGGTTGAGCTACTCTGAGTGTCTACATTTTTTAAAATTTTATTTGAGCAAATGTATATGACTTCATTTGAGCATATGTATATGGCTTCAAGAAGAGAAAAGAGGTAATTGCTGGAAGTTATCTCATTACTTAAAAGGTGAAAAAGAAATTACCTATAATGGAAGCTTACTTGAATATTAGTAACACAAAATTCTACAAAATTTTAAAACATCATATTTATGGTCACTTTACCATGTCTATAGCATTATGTTTTTCCATAGTCAAAGATATAATTGCCTTTTCACACCTGAAGAAGATTTTTGACAATTATCTGATTAGCTTGTCAACAATAACAAACAGTGTCCCCTCAATTATTTTTAATACAAGTTATTTTTTTGTGGTACTGGGGATCAAACCTAGGACTTTGTACAGGCTACACGAGCACTGTCCCACTGAGCTACCCTACAGCCCCCTCAATTTTTTTTTTTTTTTTTTTTTTTGGCACTGGGAATTGAACTCAGGGGCACTCGACCACTGAGCCACATCCCCAGCCCTATTTTGTGTTTTATGTAGAGACAGGGTCTCACTGAGTTGCTTAGTGCCTCGCCGTTGCTGAGGCTGGCTTTGAACTCGCAATTCTCCTGTCTCAGCCTCCCTAAGTGCTGGGATTACAGGCTTGCACCACCGCGCCTGGCTCCTCAATTATTTTTTAAATGTTTAGAACAGAGCCAAACCATTTGCACACTCTTTCACACATTCTGCTGAAAAACTGAAGTTATGCATTGAATCCAAGAGGCTGATTTGCACAGAAGAGCTGGTATTATTCTGACTCAAGATTGTTGTGCTTAATAATAGGAGCTTTATTGGCTCAGGTCCATAAGTTCTTCCAAAAGTCATGGTCATATTTAGGAATTAATAAATAATGATTCAACAATGTTTGGTGTTCTTAACATATTTACACTTTTATTGAAAGTTATAATTTTTGGTACCTCCATAGACATAGTTGGATGCTAATTTCATGTCTCTTACAATCATCCACTAGTTTTATAACTCTGGATAATAGCCAAAACCATAACCTTGGTGCATTTAGGTGAATTAAATTATAAATGCCTCCAGGAACAAGAGGGAAGGCATTTCTTAACTAAGTGTTCCATAGCCCTGAAAAACAAGTTAACAGTCTGCACATGCGCGTATGTCTCAAAGGTTTAGAGAAAAGCAAATTATGATTTTTGTTGGTAAATAATGCTTATGTAATTAGACTGAAATAAATATTTATAACAAGTAAATAGAGTTTCAATTACATAAAAGGTAGTTACTACAAGAAGACAAATTTTAGTTGTTTTACATTCTCAAAAACAGCTAGTCTTTATAAATATACTATCTCGAATTTAGATTAGACCTTACAAAATTGCCATTTTTATATAAAAGAAATTGAAGAGCAGCAATATTCAATGGTTCAATCTCACAGACTACAGTCCAGAAATCAATAAAACGCCATCCAATTCTGTGTAGAAACAAGCCCGTGGCAAAGGGAGACCAAACATTTTCTGTTTTGTGTGTCATTTCATCTGCACAGAAATTTGGCAAAGCAAGTACTTCGTTATCCCCACCTTTTAAGTGGCTTGTCAAGACCTCACAGATCCATAGTGGACGGAACTTGAATTTGAAGCTGGGCGGCTACAGCCATCTTCTGCCTCCTGTGGCCTCTCCTGCTTCAGAAGGAAGAGCACATCCTAGCCATTGAGGGGACCTGTTCCCCTGAGTATCCTCTAGAGTCAACACAACTCAGTCACAGTACCTGGGCTTCCTTCATTGTTATTTTGATGGACTGTAGGAACTTCTCACATTCTGAACAAAGAATGAGCTCTCTACTTGGAAAACATACTATTCTTTCTGAAGATCTGAAAATAAGTTAGTTGTTTATTTCTCCAGTTTCATTTTCTTAGTTCTTTGGTAATAGTGTTCATTAAGAAGACGCTGGGAATCTGGGTTACTCCTGGCTTCCGTGACCCAGGAGCCCCTCTCCCTCGGTCACTCTTTCTTCAGAGCACATTTGCCCAGACACCCCAGAGTTGCAGCTTTGAACTAAAGGTATTCAAAAGAAGAGCACTGATTCATTTTCTTTTTTTTTTTTTTTTTAAAGACAGTTGAGGATGAAGAAATTTGAGATATCTAGAACCATCCTATTTAACTTGAGAACAGTTAAGAATAATAGGTGCCGGTCATGAATGTTCCAGGACCAGCAAGCAGAGCATCACACCTCCCGCCTCCTGAGCCCCTGCTCATCTGTCAGCAATGTGACTCCTCTCACTGCCACCCCCATGCTCCACAAACACTGGTTCCATTCACCACAAAAAAGGTGATTCTGATGAAACTTGCTGGCGATTGCAGAGGTTTCTTGCAGCCTGTCTTCATCTCAATAGGCAAAGTGGAAGTTTGAGTAACTATCTTGATCAAAAAAGACTTGCTACAGAATAGGAGAACCCTCACCATCATCCCCAGCGCCTATAATAATTCATCCACTTAGTTTCCTTTTCTTTGCATTATCCCAGAGTATTACTGCTGAAAATTCAGAAATTTTTCAAACCTCCTTTATATTAGTAATCCAAATAACCCCCAGGAGGGAAAATGAAAACAAAGTGGAGCCACGTCTACCATAATTTTTACTTTCCTTTACAAAGTAAAACTCCTAGATAAGCCCAGTTCCAAGGGAAATATGACTCAGCCTTGCCCCCAACATTCTTATCTTACTTTATCTTAAGACTCCGCCTTCCAGTGGGAGAGGATCACAAAAGCAAGGTTGCATCACCAAGAAGACCTGAGGGACACAATTGCTCAAGGAGCATTTTATCTCACGGTTTTCAAATCCCACTCACCAGGAAAGATTTTCAAAAACAAACAAACAAGAAAAGAATTCCTTAGAAACAAACCAAACATCCCTAAATGGTTAGATAAGCAAAATGCAGTATGCCCATATAATGAAATAATATTCTTCAAAAAAACTTGATAGAACTGTCAAAACTCACTATGACACAGGTAAACTTTACAAATGTTTTGTGGGGGAAAAAAACATTATGTGAAGTCAGTCACACCCCAAAACACATATATTCATATTCAATGCCCAGAACAGGCAAACCTACAGAGACATAAAGAACCATAGGAGTTGTCCAGGGCTGGGTAGAGGGTGCCTGAAGGAGAATAGAGAGAGACTGTAATGGACAGTTTCTTGAGGGATTGAAGAACATTCTAAATGCCACTGAATTATGCTCTTTACATGGCTATGCCATACAGTATGTAAATTACGTCTCAATAAAGCTTTTCTCTTTTAAAACAAATAATAACAGTAACTAATATCCTCAAACTTTAAACCAAGAGGCTACAATTGCACAGTGCTGGTGTAGAGCCTAGGAATATGCAAATGTAGAGTGCCACCAGAGCACTCACTCTGCTGTGCCTGCAGGTGGGTTTGGTACTGACAGTCATCAAGCTAGAAGACGCAGACCCAAAGCTTCAGATCTCAAACACGATCTGCTCCAGAAGCAAGCCAGGACGTGATGCTGAGCCCTAATGCCCTTCTTTCTTTGTTTCTCTTTCTTTTCTCTCACATACTACCAGCTCTTCAATATTCACTTCCATTGTTCTCCTTCCCCTTTTGGGGGAACTGTTTGCTTTAAGACTCCTGACTGGCAGAAAGTGACTAGTCACTCAGTTTCTAGGGCTCATCTGATAACTGACAAGCCACTGGGCTTAGCTCTGGTCTCCTTTCCACAAATGCTCAGGGGTCAAGAGCAGAGTCAGCAATGGCATTTTTTCCTGGTCTAGTACCCTAGACTGCCTCCACTACCCAGATTCACTTACTGTACAAGTACTGCATGCTGAGATTATGGCTTCTCTAGGGATCTTAAGATTTCAAGGAATGTAGACCTGACTTGTGAATATGTATTTCAAGAATCCTGATTTAACTCCTTGAAACTCCTCACTGTTAAAAGTGATTTTCATCTTAGAATCTAGAGTCTTCCTTAAACTTAGAGAACAGGTGTTACATGATCAGTGCAGCATTAGTATGGCAGCGGGCAGGTGGGTGGGGAGGTCATCAAGATCAATAGAGTAGACAAAGGGAATTGAGGAGGAGGGAAAAGGGAATCCATCTGATCTGCATGCATGGACGTGGAGCAGTGGATCCCAACATGGAGTGTATCCACAGGACATTAATTTAAATAAACTAACTAAATTGATTGAAGAGTGGAGGTTAGGCATGATTGAAGCAGATTGTGTTCCACGCTTTTGTGATTATGTCAGGGTGGATCCTGGTGTTGTACATGACTAAAAAATTTTTTTTAAAATTATTTTTAAGTTAGCAATAAAATTGGCTTACTGTATGGTTAGTGTAAAAATCTTTCATCTTTTAGAAATGTTTATACCTTTCACAAACTGCTTGAATAACAACCCCCAAAACAGCATTTCAAATATATTTTTAAAAGATATTGACAATAAAAAGAAGCAAAGAAGCTTGACAGTCTCTCTCTCTTTCTCTTTTTTTTTTTTTTTTTTTTTTTTTTGGTACCAGGGATTGAGCTCAGGGGTACTCAACCACTGAGCCAGTCTCAAGAGTACATACCACTTTATATTCCCATCTTGGTGAGATTGTTGCAATTATTATTTCAAAGTAATAACTGGATACAAATGCAGTATTTTCTCCAGCAGTCAAGTGTATTCCAGAATGTCTGCCAGCATGATGGTATACTAACATTGATATAAAATTGCCATTTTAGTATCATCTGCTTAAAGTACTAATCAGAGAAAATGTGATATTCTTCTGAAGATAATTTGGGTCCATGGTCCTGAATCTAGCAGAAGTCTTTGGTTGGGGGAAGAAAGGAGGCAATTTTTTCTTTGGAAGCTTTGTGGATCAGCATTTTGATACCATCAAATTAAGAGATCTTGTCGTATCTCACATGGCCAGATGGTTCATTGTTAGAAGCTGCAAAGAGGGAACTGGCATTCTTCTGAGATAAACCATAAGTATATATTTGGTCATATTCAACATTCAAATGATTGGATTTTAAAGGCAATTTGACATCCTGCTTTGGATTAACATTTGCTAAGCAGGATATCCATGAGAATGATTTCCTTAATGGGCTTTGGCTGACTTCAAGAGATGGAAAGATTGCCAGCAGAGGACATCGGAATCTCACTTTGGGGCTGAAGACCCTGCTGCCATCTACCCTCCTGCACAGTGACTGGTCCTTAGTTCACACAAAGCACAAAAACATTTCTCCACTGCTGCATTTGATCATCTGGATGATCTAAAATGTTGACTAAAGTTAACAAACAGAAACTTAAAACTGTCCTTACAGCTTCTAGGTTACAGTTTTGTGGGTTCTATGTACAGAATTCTCTTTAACCCCTAGAACCACAATGTAGAATCTCCAGGTGTCAATACTTTAGTCAGACATGACACTCCCTCTAGTTCCTCCACAAAACTTTGTGTTTCCCGTTACCCAAAGTTCCCATTACAACTTCCTGTAGTAACCCCTGGAGCACAGAGCAGACTCACTTGGGGTCTGTAACCCACAGGTCTCTCTCAATCCTTATCGTTCAGGAAGCATATCATGAAATTCTTCTTTCCATTATTTCATTATTCTCTCTTTCACTCACTTCAAGTCTGCCGAATTGTGGCCGGAATCTTCACCGTGTGAGAGGAAAGGCATCCTGCTCACAAGTATCCTGAGGAGAGGGGCAGCTTAGGGGACTCAATTCAAAAGTCAGATCTGTTTCTGTAAATACAGTCACTTCACAAAAGTCACTATGAATTACAATCTACTTTAAGGTGATTTTCTTTTATTCTGTTTTATGAGGTTTTTAATGTCAGCTTCTTTCTCACACAAGTCTTTCACCAAAATATATTTTATGAACTAGCTAATAAAATTTTACGGCAAATTTTTATTTTAAAAAAATTGCCTGCAAGAACTCCATTTGTAAAAAGGGAGTTATAAATAAAAGAAATCATTGAGATTGCTTGGTCAAATGATCCACAATACTAACGACAGAAAACTATGCTGCCTGCGGACATTCAAAGTTCTGTTTTTATAAAAAACTTCAGAGGGCATTTGATTAGATTATAAAGAAGTCAAAATCATAGACTGGCATAATTGTCTTTTCCTTTTTCTTCCTTTCTCTTTTTTCTTTTTGGTACCGGGGATTGAACTCAGGGGTACTCGACCACTGAGCCACACCCCCAGCCCTATTTTGTCTTATATTTAGAGACAGGGTCCCACTGAGTTGCTGAGGCTGGCTTTGAACTCACAATTCTCCTGTCTCAGCCTCCCAAAGTGCTGGGATTACAGGCATGTGCCACTGTGCCTGGCTAAACTAGCCTCATTTTCTTAATGTTATTCGTTTCTTAGTGACAGTGCTTCATTTTATAACCATAAGAACAGAAGAATGGCATTTGAGTATGAAAGTTAGAGTACAACAACAAAAGGTACCTTTTTTGAATGGGTGAGAAGTTTGTGTTGCCTCAGGAAGCTGTTGTTTCCATCTGCTTTGGCCCGGTTTGTCTGCAGATGGTCCAAACAAGCACACGGAGAAACACAAACCAAAATGTATTTCATGGGAAGGGAAAGGAACTTCTATTCCAACACCTCTTATGTCTCTTTATTACTAATTATGGATCTCAACATTGTGTCTCTTTCTGTTTCTTTAGTAAATCTTTATTTTTATTTTTATTTTTTGTATTAAGAATTGAACCCAGGGGTACTCAACCACTGAGCCACATACCCAGCCCTTCTGATATTTTGTTTAGAGACAGGATCTCGCTAAGTTGCTTAGAGACTTGCTAAGTTGCTGAGGCTGGGTTTGAAATCACCATCTTCCTGCCTCAGCCACTGGGATTACAGGCATGCACCACCTCACCCAGCTCTTTAGCAAATCTTTATTTATGGAAGGAAGAATCCACTCTAAGTAATTTAAATTACAACCAATAGCTGGATTAACATTAGCCCAGTTCATTCTCCTACAACTTCTCTATATATTCCCCATAACCTTATTGGAAGAAAACTATTTATTAAAGATATCTGAATTCATTAGATAAATAAGAGAAATAACGATTACATAATTAATAAGTGTTTCCACGTTGTATACCTCTCATCAGAGACAGGTCTTCCATTTTATTCATTTGTATCCATTTACTAGCAAGAATTCACTGAGCATCTACTAAATGCTGGGCTTTGTGTCAGTCACTGAAAATAGAGCAACGAGCAGGGCCTGCCCTTGTGAAGTAACGTCTAGAGAAGGCTGAAGGCAAATAGACTGTATTCAAGAAAAAGGGTAATTCTGTAAACACATATATGAGTACTCCTCCAGATGGAGGTGAACAGCCAACACAGTGTAACACCTAATTCTCAGCTGGCTGGCGTCTCTGCCATGCAGCCCTAGCCTCCCCAGCACAGAATTCTCTCCAGTCCCTAGAACCACAGTTTAGAATCTCCCAGTTGTCAATACTTCAGTCAGACATGACACTCACCCCAGTCTCTTTGTTTCCTGTTACCAAAAGTTCCCATTGCAACCTCCTGCAATAACCCATCAAGCAGAAAGCAGACTCGGGATTTGTGAGCTACAGGTGTCTCTCAATCCTCATTGCTCAGGAAGCATATCATAAAATTGTTCCTTTCATTATTTCTTCATTCCTTCTTTCAATCACCTCCTTTAAAATGTGCTGAGTTGTGGCAGAGTCCTCACTGTGTGAGAGGAGAGGCATCCTGCTCACAATTGATCTCACTTCCAGAGCCCCAGGCCACATGTCTCATCTTGGATTTCTCTGCTTCTGTTTTCTCCATTTCCTCCCCTCCTGCTTAATACAGAGATTCTTACCAGGTCCCTGTTCAACAGGTGCTAATCATGGCAAAGTCATCTATTCCTTGTCCATGCAGTATCAACTCATGCTTTTAAATGTGTACCCCCTGACTTCAAATCTCACCTCAAAACCTGCCTTCTCTGGGATAGCATTTGTGAATGACCCAATTCTCTGGATGTCCTCTTTCAGTACACATGACCTGTCACTCCTGCCACAATGCACAAGTCTTTTCATTTTAGGAACATGTCCTGCTTCCAGATAGATCATAACCCCTAGAGCAAGAACAATTCCTTGAATTTATTATTTTCTGAGCACCCTGCACAGAAGACCATACACCTGCAGGAAGCAGAACACAGTCTCCTCATCAAAACTTCCTACCCCAGGCCCACCATTCCCAGCTCTTCTAGACGGAGGCTCATCTTAACCTTCTGCACTTGGAGCACAGCATGAGTGGACGCCTAAGCCTCAATGAAACAACCCGAGGTCATAGAGAGTGGAAATTGGTCAACAGCAATGCAATCATGTGGATCATCTCACCAAAAAGTAGATTTAGTGTAAAACTGTCAAAGCTCAAGTTTGAGGACACTTCAGGCCACTCTCAAGTCCCTGGAATGGGGCCTAACACTGTATTCACATGATTTTTTTTGTAAATTTTTTCAACAGTATTATATTTTAGGTACAATTATCTCTTTTCATTCAGACTCGTACTACATCTTATTGTCCCTCATTGGACTGACTTTGTGCCTTTGTGGGATCTGGCTTCAGAGAAATTCATTAGGGTTGTGTTCACATGAGGTATAATTATGTGGCGTGGGGTCACTCACATACACTTAAGTGATCGCTAGCCATCTACATGTGGGAAAGGCTTTCAGGAATATTTCTACCAGAGAGAGTGGCAACTCAACCAGACGTTGTAACAGAAAGGCTATCAGGCCAGAGATCATGTCACATGAATATGCCCTACAGTTCTCAGCAAAAAAATTTACAGGGAGTGGAGAGGAAACACCATTCTCCACCTTATATGTGTGTATGTATGTATGCACGAGTCTATGTAGAATCCTTCCAGCCATTAGATGTGAAAAATTTAAATACAAGACTAGTTTCTCATTAATACCTCTTCAACCCAAATTTCTCTACTAGAAAAAAATTTATTTGATGTTGCAGCAGTGAAATTTATAAATGCACCATGCATTTTTTCTTTTTCCATGGGAATCACACAAAAGAAAATTAACCTAAATACTTACATTTGTAAAGCACAAAACTATAACTATATTGGAAACACTGAGTGTGCCTATAAGAACTCATATAAGCCAGGCACAATGGCATATGCCTCTGATCTAGTGACTTAGGAGACTGAGACAGAGGATTATAAATTCCAGGCCAGCCTCATGAACTTAGTGAAACCCTATCTCAAACAATTAAAGGTGGTGGTGCTGGCAGGGGGAGGGGGGCACTGGGAATGTAACTCAGTGGTACAGCAACCCTGGATTCAATCACCAGTACTTGAAAAAAAAAAAAGTAACTTGTACATGAGAGAAAGTATAATAATTCTCCACTGAACTCGAATTTAAGCTGAAAAATGTAGATATTCTCAATAAAATGTAGATATTCTCAATAAAATTGGTGTAGCTGAGAAAAGCTCCATCAGCCATACTGGAGAAAGACTAAATTATCTTCCTATTCTCCCTAGAGAAAATGATAGTATAAAACTGTCATGATACGAAGAAGTGAATAGGGGGATGCAGCCAAAAATACCAGGGGAAAGCGTTGAGCAGTTAATTAGTTAAAATATCATTTTTTTTCTGAACGTTTTCAATTGTTTGTGGTATTAGCCTTTCCAAATTTGAATTTTGCCATAATTTCTTTTTTCTTCTAAAAATAAATGTTTATTTTCATATCTAATTAGAATTTTATTACCCTTTTTCTTAAAAAAGGTCTCTCAAAATGGTACATACATCAAGCCTTAAAAACACAAAAGCAAGCCGGGTACAGTGGTGCACACTTGTAATTCCAGCACTTTGGGAGGCTGAGACTGGAGAATCGTGAGGTCAAAGCCAGCCTCAGCAACAACAAAGCACTAAAAGCAACTCAGTGAGACCCTGTCTCTACATAAAACACAAAATAGGGCTGAGAATGTGGCTCAGTGGTCAAATACCTCTGAGTTCAATCCCCAGTACAAAAAAAAAAAAAATCTGAATCATCTTCTACTACCAAGAGATAGGAAGAAACACACTCCAGGTAAAACTAGATTTTGTCTCCATCTGGTTTTGTTTCTATCTTGGCAAAACTAAAATTGTGAATGAAAGTTTTACTTCAGATGTAGGCAGAATTTCATTTTTAGCCAAGAAGGACTGAAAAGAAAATTTATCCTTAGAAAACAGAAGACAATGTTGGAGGGCAGATGAAGCACTATTACAGATGCCTCTGATTGGTATGTAGCCTCTGCTTTGCTCTCTCCCACCATGATATAAGATAAGAAGAGTTGTGGGATGGCCCGGGGCAAGGTAATGGGCCTTTCTTTAAGGTGAATAGAAAATTGTCTATCAATTCAGCAACTGTCGTCCTCCCTACACGTTATTGAAAGGTCCTGAGGACTAATGGATATTGAACCAGCTTTCCAAAGGCAAAATTGCAATTATGGTATGAATGTTCTCAAGCTGCCTTAGATCATGAACTACTTCCGAGCATCATCTATTATTTATGCTTCCATTTGTACTGTCTGCAAAGGGACTCATGCCCAGTTTCTTCCTATTTTCCATCCTATTGTCCCAGAGGAGAACCTCTGAATGAGTGTGTAGGCAGCATTCCAAGCCCTTCTCCATCCACAGTGCTCATCAAGTTACCTTAACAGGCAGACACTGTGTCCCAGGGATGCGCTGCAGGATCTGGTGAGCCCATGACCCTGGAGGAAACCTCCCAGTATTGGAGAGTTAAGCACCAGTGATCTTTATACTTTAGTAATTTTTTTTAGTTTTTAAGGACTTTTCCAAAAGCTTTCAATTATGGTTTTTTTTTAATCTCAAAAATAGTTGCACTCAGAAAAAATCATGACACCAAACAACCAATTCAGATATCAGCAGGCGTCTAATAAACCCAAACATTGAATTAAATGTCTTGATAATTAATTTTCTCGGTTGTGTGTGGGAAAATTAACTTAGTAAGCATAAAAGCATTTTGGTGATTTTTAGAAAAATATAAAACCTCATTCACATTATTTCATTTAATATGATACTTCCAGATCTTATTTCTGATACTTCACTTTTTCAAGGCCTGGGTTGCAATCAGATTCTTTGGTTTCCTGAGAGTATGTTGTACTTTCTCACCTTTTCTCAAGCATTACCCCTGCTCTCTGGCCTATTAAAGAAGTCTACCCCATCCCACACCCAACAAAAGCCTTTTGTCTTTCAAGGACATAGTTCATCTTCTTGATTAAGTTTTCTTCTCTCCAACACTATCTGAATATCCACAGTAGCTTTCTACCTATGTGATGAGTTTGGAATTTAAATCACAGAAATTATTTTGTCATTTGAAATTATTTAATATTGTACCTATAGTTTTTAAGCCAACTTATTCACACTTTGATCTAAGATGACCAGAATAAGAAGCAACCTATTCCAGATTAAGGAACTTAAAATGAACTAAAATACCAAATCAAAAAGAGATCTGCTTTATCTGATATGAGGATAGAAACCCTTGCTTGTTTACATGATCCATGTGAGTGATATGCCTTTGTCTATGAAGTGAGTCTCTTGGAGATAACATAATGTTGGGTCTTGTTTTTTAATCCAATCTTCCAGCATAAGTCTTTTGACTGATGAGTTTAGGCCATTAACATTCAAGGTTATTATTGAGATATGATTTGTGTTCCCGGTCATTTGGGTTTATTTCTGGTTGTTTTTTTTTTTAAATATTTATTTGTTGGTTGTAGGTGGACAGAATATCTTTATTTTTATTTTTATGTGGTGCTGAGGATCGAACCCAGTGCCTCACGCATGCTAGGAGAGCACGCTACCACTATGCCATAACCCCAGCCCTATTTCTGGTTTTTAATTTGACTTAGTTTCTCCTTTGATTGACTATCCTTTAGTGTTGTTCTTCTCTTTACTGGTTTTCACTTTTTTTCCTTACTTCATCCTCATGAAATATTTTTTGTGTGTGAATGGTCTATAATACAGGCTTTCTAGTTGTAAATTCTTTTAATTTTTGTTTATCATGGAAGTTTTTAATTTAATCTTCAAATCTGAAACTTAATTTTGCTGCATATAAAATTCTTGGCTGGTATCCATTTTCTTTCAGAGCTTGGTATATGTTGTTCCAGGACTTCCTGGCTTTGAGGATCTGGGTTGATAAATCATTTGAGATCCAAATTAGTTTTCCCCTATACATAACTGCAGGAAAAGATATATTCATACATTGCTGATGGGAATGCAAATGAGTACAACCATTATGGAAAGCACTATGAAGATTCCTCAGAAAACTTGGAATGGAACCACCATTTGACCCAGCTATCCCACTCCTTGATTTATACCCGAAGGATGTAAAATCAGCATATTACAGTGATGCGGCCACATCAATGTTTATAGCAGCTCAATTCACAATAGCTAAACTATGGAACCAACCTAGGTGCCCTTCAATTGATGAATGAATTAAAAAATGTGGTGTTTATATGCAACGGAATATTATAAAGCCTTAAAGAAGAATGAAATGGCATTTGCTGGAGAATATCATGCTAAGTGAAATAAGCCAATCCCAAACAAACAAAAGCCAAATGTTTTCTTTGACATGCAGATGCTAATTCACAATGAGGGTGTGACAGGGAAGAATAGAGATACTTTAGATTAAGTAGAGAGGAGTGAAGGGAGGAGAGGAGTTATGGGGGCAGGAAAGATAGCAGAATGAATCAGACATTATTACCCTATGTGTGTGTATATAACTATATGACCAATGTGATTCTACATAATGTACAACCAGAATGAGAAATTATACGCCGTTACATGTGATTTATCAAAGTGCATTCTAATTATCATGTATACCTAATTAAAACAAATTTAAAAAATTTAAAAAAAAGAGATCCGCATATCACAACTGTATCAAAAGTGGGTGGAGGAAGAAAACAAGAAGAGGACACAGGGAAATGGAGAGGAAGGCTCATAGGAGTTGTGAATGGGGGCTTGGCATATTATGAGTCCTTTCACCTATTGCATGAGATTGAAAAACACATTACAGAGCTGAAGATTTTGTTGGGATATTACACTGACTCTAATGCAAGCAGGCATTTTTTACTGTGTTTGGGCCATGAAAGGAAGAGGGTATCTGCTGGGACCAGTGAGCAGTTCTAAGCAGGGCACTGCAAAACTGTGTAGGAACCCAAAGGGAAATGAGCGTTTCTATGCCAACTCATATAAAATGTGTGGACTTGCATATCAGTTCTCCAAACTGATTCCTGCTTTCTTCTGAAAAGACTGTTAGGTTTTTCTCCTTTAATCGACTCTTTTTTTCCCTTTCTCAGGTCTGCTTTGTGAACCTGGATGTCAACAAGGAGGCAAGCAGCACGGAACACCTGCAGCAGGTAACACCTGGAAGCTGAACTCTCAGGAGCTCACTGCAAGAGCTGCCCAATCTGAGCCCATGTTTAGGAGATGATGCTCATTTAAGAAGACTGCAGTGAGAGGGCTTCATTACAACCTGTCTCCTCTCCTTCCTACTTTCCCATGACTTTGCCCTTCTTCACATTTGTGAAACTTGCTTTTCTGCATCAGAACTGTTTTGGGTATGCTCTTCCTCTGGCTCATTAGTGCCTCAAAGTATCTGCTCTCACCTTCCTTCACTCTCAACACCCAGTCTGAGGCAACTTTTTCATGTTTTCTCTAAAACCTGAATGATACCAGCCAACCCGTCTGCTGGCTCTTAGGTTTGCTCTTTCCTGCTGTTTCCATCAGATTCTCTCTAATCTTAACTTCCTTGTTTTACACCCATCTGGGGACTGAACTTTATGCACCATATAGCAGTTTATTTTCTCAAGCACGTCCAAGGTTGTGAGATCCCTGATGTGAATCCTTGACAGAACATAACCACTTGGAGTTGTCCTCAGTTTTATGGAAACAGTGCCTATAGGAAAATGGGAAGAATTAAGTGGTGTGATAAGATTGTCGTTCCATGCCCAAAGCTGACAATTTGCCCTTGCCATTTGGTAAAGACCGTTTAGAGTATACCAAGTCTGCAGCTTGACTATCACAGAACGGTAGAAGGATTACTTAGTTATTTAGTATCAGGTACCCAATTACTCCATACTCAATACCGATAATCACTCAGTTACTCTTACCATGTTTTCTCCAAAGCAACTCGAACCCAATTGTCCACACAGATTATCCTTTACAAATGTTTACCAAGCTCCATCTATCATCATTTGTGTGGTACTGGAAGGATTTTCAAAAGCAAATGTGCATGCAAGTTTATTTGATGGAATTATGGGGTAGAGTTCATCCAAGAGAAAACAGGAAGGATGAAATCAAGTAGGCATGTCCAGAACCCTGTGAGTGATTTGAGACAATCTCTTGGCCTGATGTGAAACAGACACATTGGCACTGATTTGTGCCAGCAACTAACTCTGGTCTGCTTCTCTATAAAATAAAAGTAATAATGGTACCTAGTATACACAGGACTGTCATGAGGATTAAATGCAAAATGATGTAAGATATGGACAGTCTTTAGCACAGTGTTGGTACACAAAGTAAGATCAATGTTAGTCATTACCTTTACCATTATTATTGACTTTATTAAAAAGAAAATCATTGGAGAGCAATTCTTTATTTGCAATCTTAAGATAGGAATTCTTCTACCCTATCATTTATGTCATGTCTATAGTGTGGTATTAATTACTAAATGATCACTTTTGGAAAATTTAGAGCTAAAGAGTTTTTAAAATTTAAATTTTCTATTTCAATATTAATTCTTATGTCTTCATTTTACATAATTTCTTCCAGTAATAGCTTTAATAGATTGAACAATTTGAACTATGAGCAGTTACATGAGCAAATCATTTTGGGGCATAAAATAGTTTGGGGATTATCATTATGGAAGTGAAAAGGATATTAGTCGAAACTAATAAAGATTCTTGCTCTACAGAAACTGGTCAATGTTTCTCCAGATCTTCCAAAACTTATCAGCACCATGAATGTCCAACAACCAAAAGAAAATGAAATTGTCCTCCTGAGTGGGTTAGCATCTGGGAATCTCCAGGCAGATTTTGAAGTTTCACAGGTACGAAAGCTAAATTCTTGATAAGACATTCACTTTGTAATATGTTATCCAAAGTTAGCTCAGTACAGAGAGATATGAACCCAAAACAGATGCCACACATACGCTCCTGTACCCTAGGAATGAACATTGTCTCTGTATTTGATAATAGTATTTAATTGTATTTCTTCAAAGTATTATCATTTGGAGATTGACAAAGTTTTTCTTGAATTAATTCTTAATTTCTAATATCTTCTCAAAAAACAATTATACTCATTTGTGCTTGAGGTAGGATAGATGCTAGGCAGTGGTTTTCTTGATTTTCAGAAATTGAGTAGGTAACCAAAAACAGAATTTTTTTTTCTTTTAGGAACATTATCAAAATTCCAATTCATAGCATTTGATTTCAGGATCCTGAAATCACATAATTTTTCTAGGTTCTATTTACTCCTTAGGAAATAACAAACTAGTCAAAGCTAGTAAATAAAGATCTGCAGCCCCCAAAATGGATAGCAAGTTTCCTTGGACCAAGGAATAAAATTCCCAGACAAATGGAATATTACTAAAAAATAAAGCAGGAACTAAAATACTATTATTATGATTCAGTGTATTCATGTTCATTACTATTATATAAATCATCATAACACCATGTATTTGAGGAAATGTAGGTAAGGCTGTTCAATTTGCAAGAAAAATACACACAAAGTCTGGTAGAGTGATACATAACAGCTCCAGATTAAAATGATGAGCATTTGCTTCCTACCATATTGTTCTTCCTTGAGTTATAGTTTTGCTCTCAATTTTAAAATCTTTTTTTCCCTTCAATCTTTCAAAATCTCCAAAACATAGGAAGCCCAGCACTATACTAGCTCATCTCTAGATACTTCATGAAGAATTCTCTCCAGCCCATCACAACTTTCTAATCAAAAGTCCTATATAATAACATTTTCCCTGAGTTAAAGGTCTAGGTTTATGAGAGAGAAAAATAGTAGAACATGATTCTACATTCCCTCCATATTAGACAAAACTATGATGATCAGAAATAATGTTCAAACGTGAGTTTCACAAGTATTACTGCTCTAGGTCTGTATCACCTCTACTGCTACACCTAGCAATGAGTTGCTCCCTTTCATCCCCCACTCCATTTAAAAGATTTTTGCTTCAAGGAGCATGGAACTCATTAATGTAACAAATGAAACTCCAGGTAAAGAAGCCCACATAGAAGACTGGCTCTCCTGGAAGCCAAAGCTTTTGCTCTTTTCATAGTAAATCAAAACAGAAGGTAAGAAGAATCCCCTGGCATATACCTGCACATTGGTATAATAGTTTTTGTTAATAAAGCAAAGTTTTCATTATCCATAACTGAATCTTGGTAACCAGAGGACTGATATAACTGAATAGACATCATTTTGGATTTGAAGCCAAAAGATGTGAATCTTTCTGAGTTTGGTCTGCTCATCTATGATATTGGGATGGTAACAGTTTCTACTTTGCAGGATTCATTTGAGGAATGACATGAAATAGGTAAAAAGTATATTGTTTAAAACAAACTTCAGTTTCTGTTACAAAGGAAAGGAGGTAGAGTTAAATCTTAAGAAACCCAACATATTACAAAACTATACAAACTTAACTATTTTCCGAAGAAAAAGAAAATCCAATTCTGGTGAAAATGGTTTCATCTCCGAATTTCAAGCTTTACAATAATGATTTTCTAAGTAATGTGAAAGGTCAATTAACAAGCAAGAAGACTTTATTGATAGGTGTTTGTTTATATATCTTTGATTTTGTAGCTACTAACAAGGCATGTATACTATAGATTTTGCAGGAATCCTAAGTGATTTTTAATTTGTAAGCAAATTGTAAATTGTGTCTTTAAAATATAGCAGAGAATAAAATCATTTTTCTATCTTCTTTATAACATTAACACTTCTTATTTTGTATTTTTTTTTACTAAAATGCTTTTTCTTTATAGAACACTTTTCCGAAATTTTGGTAAGCTCATGTATTATTTGAAAACCCCAACTTCCTTCCAAAGACTCTATGAAAATTGATATTGACATTAATTGGACCTGACCTTGAATTGACCTTGCTAGACTCTGATTAACCTCAGAATTTTCAATTAAAGATGATAGAAAATTAGTTTAAGCACAAAGAGAATGTATTGTCTCACATAGCTGAACAAATTCAGGGGGTAGATTAGATATGGGGAATTGAACAATGCCATCAAGACATAGATTTTCTCTTTTAACCTCTTTTCTGCTTCCTCACCATTGGTCCAATTATCACACAAGTTTCTCCCACAAGGAGACAATATCCCTTTGAGTTCAAGGTGAATTAAAGAAAGAGTCCCTTCCAACTGGCTCCCAGCAGGTCTTTTTGAATCCTAGGGGCTCTCAAGTGCATGGGTCTGTTTTTGAACCAATCACTGTGGCCTGAGCAATGCATGGATCAGATTGGCCAGGCCTGACTCACATGATCACTCTTGGAGTTGAAGATAAATAAACTCTATGTGAATTGTTTAGATAGTGAGTGGGGTACAATATGGTGCCCCAGAGAGTATGAGAACCAGAGGACAAATAATGCTGGGTTAGGAAAACATCAAACACATTCTCTGAGATCAGGGAGAGAAGAGTGGTCAAGGACTCAGTAAGAATCATTCATAAAATGATGTGGGTCATGCCTGTAATTGCAACTACCAGGAGGCTGAGTCAGGAAGTTCTAGAAACCAGTATGCACAACACTCCGTCTCAAAGAACAAACAGACAAAATGAGTTCAGAATTTGGCACACTTTTTGTAAGAGCCATCAAGAATTGTTGGTGAACCAGGCACAGTGGCGTAGGCCTGTAATCCCAGCCCTTTGGGAGACTGAGGCAGGAGAATTGCGAGTTCAAAGCCAGCCTCAGCAATGGCGAGGCACTAAGCAATTCAGTGAGACTCTGTCTCTACATAAAACACAAAAAAATAGGACTGGGATGTGGCTTAGTAGTTGAGTACCCCTGAGTTCAATCCCTAGTACCAAAAAAAAAAAAAGCATTGTTGACTAGCTACCTCACTCTTAAACATTCCACACCTCTGTATTATAAAGATCTCCATCACCTTCTAGGTATCACTTCACCTTTCTGCAATCTCCCAAAGCTGCCAAATCACTTTTAGGTACCACAACCCATATGTTCCAATAGATGAGCAACGTGGGCGCAGCTGAACCTCACCTAGCCAACCACAGCAAGGATTTACTTGTTTAAAGATAGTTTAGATTTGGTTGTTTTGTTTATTGAACTTTGTTACCTGTTAAGATGAAGACAGATGCAGAGGCAACTCAAGGTATGTTATCCTGGGATGTCTGAATAGGTTGTCCTATGGTCTTGGCTAAGAATCCCATTAATCCCTGAGGAAGGTAATAAACAAGCCACATGGAATCTTTAGCCCAGGAAATCAAAATATCAAGGGAGAGTTTTTGGTGACAAGCCTGAAATTTTCAGTAGACCAGGTAACATGTTACTTCATTTCTTAACTTCAATTTTCTAGTCCATAAAGTTGAGATTAAAACATAATAATAAACATTCTTAGAGGCTAATAAATAATGATTTGATAAAATAATATGAAAGCACCTTGAAAAATACAAAGGACTATTCAAAGAACTTTCTTTCATATTCAAAAAAAATTAAAGAACAGTGTGGTAGAAAAACATAATCAAAATCAAAATACGGTGTCAGGATGGAGCCTTAACACCAAGAGAAACCATTTAGTAACAAATTGGTGAGGCTTTTGGGGCAAAAAAAAAAAAAGTAAACTAAAACTGTAAGGATGATGTGAAGAATTATCAATAAATTCTTGAGAAGTTTTGTTTTCTGTGAGCAGTTTTTTTGTTTATGCCTTTGTCTTTTCACCTCAGCAAACTACCCCATTACTTTTTTTTTCATATTGCTACATTATTTTACAGTTAAATGATACAATTGGCATAATGTTGGGAAATATCCATAAATATTCATAGCATCTCTCATTCATTCATATGTTCATTCAACAAATATTTATTATGTACCCACTAAGGGTCTAGGTGCTGAGGATATAGTGGTGAACAAGTCACATTTTGCTTTCATGGAGCTAACTTACAGTTGAGTATTCTCTTGGGCTTGATTTGTCACGGGTATTATTACATATGTGAGCACATACATAATTCTCCTTGCACATATGTCTCAAAAATCCACTGAATATGTACCAGTGAGCCACAAAGGAGGAAATGATACACTTCCCTTTCGCTTCCTCAAATCATCTTTAAGATGAACTCCGAAAAACCTTAGGAAAAAAACAGTAACCACAAGACTATCGCCGATAGTTCAGTAAATTACTAAACAAAAAATACAAGTGAAATCAATTAGCTTTCCTACAAAGGCAATTTTTTCTGAGATGTATATCATGTACCACAGGGAGATCTCTTCCTGTGCTATCCTTCCAATGAGATGCAAACTTGATATACTGGAAATGCACAAGTTTGCAGAGGCCCTCTGTCCTTGCCAAACTGCACAGGTCTTCTCTGGACAATGGCCCTTTCCTGTATGAACCAGGAGACCATGAGGAGCACTGCAAAGTGTATAAAAATTTAATTCCTGTGTTCAAACCTGGATTGTAATGCTGGCTTTTCTACTTTATATGTATATAGCCTTGAAAGGGCTTGTTAACCTTTCTGTGTCATTGTTTCCTAATGTGTAAAAGAGCAACAGTACCACCAACTTCATAAAAATACTGTTCACGTTGGAGGTAAAGGCATGCAAGGTACCCAGTAAACTGCCATAAAAATTATATAATGATATCTGCCATTGCCTTACCAGCAGCTGTAGTATTTGTCCATCATTTGGCTCTCCAGCTAAATGGCCCAGGCTGGCTTTGAACTTGCAATTTTCCTGCCTTGTCCTCCCAAATAGCTGGGATTACAAGCATGTACCTAGCTCCTCCTTTATTTACTTTCAAGAATATTGCCAAGAAAATATATTTTCTAAGAATGCCATAGTCATATAAAAGTGCACATTTCATAAAGTACTTTCTCTAAGTCCATCTTAAATTATTACTTAACTGTTCATGTTACTTTGTTACGATTTCTTTGGCTCCTACCAAATTTACCTTATGTTGTAAATATTTCATTGAATAACATGAAATGATCAATATGCAACTATCTTGACCTACATGGCAATTTGAACCATGGAGATTTCACATGATTCAACTTCATAATCATTTTTACCCATGGCTGAGCCACTAGTAAGATATTGTGCCCTGTCTCTCCCAGGGCAACTGTCTGATTCATATTTGTATCTCATAATGTACTTTGCATGCAATACACAAGTCATAAAATGTCTGGTCAGTTCCAGTTTAGTGTATTGTTTCTAAATTTAGTAGAAGGAAAATTAGTGAAGAGAGTTACCATTAATCTATGTAGTAGTTCCTCACCATTCAGGGGATTGTAGCCACTTTATGAGTTCAATTAAACTAAAAACCAATATTTTGCAAATGCTAGTGTACGTAAAGATCCCCAATAGATTCCTTAAAAATGCAGCTTATAATTCAGTGGGTTCTGGGTGAGGTCTGAGATGATACATTTCTAAGAAGCTCCCAGGAGAAGCCAAGGCTATGAGTCCACAGTTTATACTTTGAAAAGCTAGGTTGTGGACCTTCTTCACTGAAAAGTGGTTCCAATCACATACATACATTGATGTTTTGGTCAGCTTTGCATTGCTGTGACCAAAATACCTAACAAGAACAGCTTAAAGAAGGAAAAGTTTATTTGGCTTACAATTTCAAGGGTTCTGTCCATGGTCAGCTGATTCCATAGCTCTAGGCCCAAGATAAGACAGAACGTCATGGCAGAAGAGTATGGTGGAAGAAAGCAACTCAGGACATGGAAACCAGAAATCACAGGGACCTCCACTCACCAAGGATAAATATAAACCCCAGAGGCTATCCTCAGTGACCTACTTCCTACAGCAATCTACCCACAGTTATTGCCCAGTTAGTCCATATCTGTGGATTATTTCACTGATTAGATTACAACTTTTATAACCTGATCATTTCACCTCTGAAAATTCTTTCATTGTCTGACACATGAGCTTTGATGGACACCTCATATCTAAACCGTAACAGATGAATTCTATTTCCTACCATCTAAAGATGCCAGAACCGCTTGGAGAATGATTGAATTTTTCATCTTATATTAATCTTTTCTAGAATTACTCTAGGTATAATGGTCAATCAAAAATTGATAATTTAAGTAACAAAAAAATAAGCTACTTCAGGAAATACAGTACAAATGTCTACATGGATGTAGCGTTCTGTCACATTTACTTCTCATAAACACATACGTTTGGACTCAGGGACTCCAGAATTGCAAGTTCATTAGTAGTAGACCCAAGAAACTCCAACTGCAGATAAGCATATGATTTAATGATTCTTTTTCCTATGGTGAGCATTGAGACGTAAAAATATTTTCCTCAAACATTTCAAATTCCACTTTGAAAAAAATCTATTTAGTGCTCCCCTGAACATAAATTCTTATTTCCATTCAGAGAATTTTCACTTAAAATTTTCTCTTATGAAAATAGAAACCCACAGTAAGACCTTTTTGTGATTTACTAATAATCTGCCCAATAGCAACTGAAACTTTTAATTACTATTGTAATGACAATAATATGTATAGAGAAAATATATCCTGGAGGACAGGCATGTGGTCTGAAATCCTAGAACTGAACAGAATTAACAGGTCTAACTGAGACACTGCAGAATAATTTGGGCCTTTTGATCACTGTTTTTCCCAGATACTGGTCTTTCCGAGAGAATTAGTTAATTCCCAGCAGATTTCTTTAAGTTTCATGTTGACTCCTTCTTCAGATGAGCAGTACAAATGATAAGATCTCACTGTAGTTGATAGAACATTTACTATGCATCCAAAATTCTGGCAGAACCTTCACTGAACATCATCAGGGCAGAGAAAGATATTGGCCTGAGGAGTTAGAACTCAATTTAATCAAAAGAGGTGACCCAGCTAGTATGTACACAGCTTCTCCCAGGCTTCTTCCTGACTCCAGACCTTGGCTTCCTTTGCATAGAGCACTTAAACTAGAAAACTTATCATGGTAAATTCTTTCTCTACCCCTTTGAAATGTAAATCCTTTTTTAAACCATCTTTCCAGATTTAGGCCTCAGGAATGTCTTTTTGCAGGACCTGAGGGCCATCTCTTTGAAAAGTCCTCAAGGATATTAGTGCCCCATCTCCCAGTCTCTGTGGGACGGTCAGAATAGAACTCCTCTGGGGAACTTGCACCCAGTCATGAAACCAACTCTTGTCACAAAGACCCCATAAAGCTTACTTTTGCTCTGGGTCAAGTCATTTAGCAAACCCAGATGGCCTAAGACATACCTCTTCCCCCCAGATCTCAAGCTTGTGGCCCTGGGTTTCAGTGCAGTTGTGGTCTGAGTTCTGACTTTCTCCCTTATTTAACAGCCTTGAATAAAATATCTCTTGCCTGTTTAACTTTCCATGATTCAATTTTTGCATTGACCAGGGAAAACCAAAATATGTGATACAGTTGGTCCAATTTCCCCCATGTTAAGCTTTCTTCTTGGTGCTTTGTGTTCCCAAATGCCACTTGAATTTTTCCCAAGCAGCTCATCAACATAAGCCAGAACACATCTGAAATATTTTTAAGATTCCCTACTCTTTTTATCAGGAGAGGTTGGTGCATAGTGGAAGTTCAGAGGCAATAGTGTTCTATTTTCCCATTTGAATAGTGCCTTCTTTTGTCTCTGTTTGTAGTGTCCTTGGTTGCCAGATATCTGCTTGGTCCAATGTGCAAGAGGGAACAGACCAAACAATACTAACTGCATCATCTTTGAAATCAACAAATTTTTGATTGGTCTGGAACTGGTGCAAGAACGGCAGCTCCACCTGGAAACTAATATCTTGAAACTGGAGGATGACACAAACTGTTCCTTGTCCTCAATTGAGGAAGACTTTCTAACTGCCTCTGAGCACTTGGAGGAAGAAAGTGAGGTGGAAGAATATAAGAACGGTGAGCACTTTCCAATAATTAGTCATCATATAAAATGCCTGTGTGAGATTTCAGAAAAGTTTCAGTTTGGCTGACATAACACAATGTTCACTTGCTAGGTTTTGAGGAGAAATAAAGATAAGAGACCACTGGTGAAGATGCTGGTTAATGTACTTCGCAGACTTAAGAGCTGGATGGTTGCAGACTTCCAAACAATGACTTAGGGATGCTAAAGGAAATCTGTGTGGCTTAAGGGGAAATTTTCCTACCTGGCACAGATGGAAGCTATTCCTAGGAGGACAGTTAGCTTCCCTAAGACTTCCATAAAAAGCAAATATTATTTGGAGCCAAGTTGGACTGACCCAAATTTGAATCCCAGAACTGTCACTTTGAGGCTGTGAGACCTAGGGCTATCAATCTAATCTTTTTGAGTCCTGGTTTCTTTATCTATAATTTGAGAGTATAATAGTGTCTGTAGCTACTGATCTTTGTAAGGATAGAAAGAGAGGATCTAGGAAAGTACTCAGCATTTATTCAGCTGGTTCTGTTGACCCCTAGCGCTCAGTGAATGGGTTCTTCTTCCCCACCCTTAGCCACAGAGGAAAAGATGCCCCAGATTTCTTGCCATTGTCACTGGGCAAGTCCTATGCAAACTTCAGAGCAAGTCTTTGCAACAAGACCCATTACTGAGGTTGCTCTAAACATCTTCCCCTTTCCCAATCTGCCCACTAGAAAGCTCTAAGATGAAATTATTTGTGTTTCTGAATTTTTATTTCCCCTGAAAAATGGTGGTCAGCCTTCAGTGTCCACATCAAAAATCATTTTGTTGGTTGGCATTCCATAATGGAATTTGAAAGCATTTTAAGATTCACTTTTCCTTTAAAAAAAACAGCAAAAAAATAATAATAGTGCTTCATTTGAAGGAAATACAAACAAATAAAAATAAGATAGCTGGTGCATTAAAGTAATTTTGAAAAGTAATTGTTATTTTAGACCCATGGCAACCTGATATCCAAGAAGTAACACTGACCCTCATTTTCTCTTCACTAGGTTATGAAAATATAAATGTGTCAGCTAATGACTTGGAAAGTAAAAAGCCAAAGGGAGTCACCATAGAAGAATGGGATTACAACAAAGAAAAGTTGCTTTATGCTTTAGAAGACAAATGCATTAGGAAATATTCACCTTTGATTAAAACAGAAGAATATCTGGAAAAGGTAGCAGAGAATACAGGCTTGCAGAGTCTAGATCCTCCAACCAAGCCATCCCAGTGGAAGGGTGAGGCTATGGGAAGTGAGCAACCACCTACTAATTATTATTATTCAGAACATTTTAAAGGTCAAGTAGAAAAATCTCAGGCACTGCGTATTCCAAGTGATGCTTATTTCTCCATGATGGTTAAGAAAGATGAACCTTCTGTATATGGTACTGTCACTGAACAGGGTAACAGCCTAGACCCAGGAGATCATGAAGACCCAAGAAACTCACTTCCTCCTATTCAAGATGGAGAAGCCACAACCGGAGAGTATGCTACAAATTTAGCAGAATCTGTGCTGCAAGATGCATTTATCAGATTATCTCAGTCTCAGCCTACTCCAGCCCAGGAATCTGCAGTCAGTATTTCTGTAGGAAATGCTCTGCTTCCCAGTAGCTGCTCCACAAAAGATGTAGTGATCCCTCGGTCATGGGATGAGCTCCCCAAAATCATCATTGTGCAGAGTCCAGAAGGCAGTGATGCTGCCTCTGAGCCAGGCATCTCTTCCTGGCCTGAGCTGGAGGTCTCTATGGAAACCCCAGGTGTACTGCCTAGAGAGGACCCCAGCAGACACCCTCAGAGTGCTCTAGAAGTAGCACTCGCCTGTGCAGCCACTGTGATTGGAACCATCTCCAGTCCACAGGCCACGGAAAGATTCACAATGGAACAGGAATCCCTAGTAGCAAATTGTGCCCTAGGGGGCAATAAGGCACTGCCAGGGCAAGCATCCCAAGAACTCAAGGAGTCTTCCATTGGTGAATACTCCTTTCCATCTGCTTTGTGTGGCATGACTCAGGTGGCAAGTGCTGTGGCTGTCTGTGGCTTAGGTGAAAGGGAAGAGGTGACTTGTCCTGAATCCCCTAGTAGCCTCTTGCCTGCAGCAGAAGGTACAGAAGCCATCCCTGTACTTTGTAGTTCAGCAACAGAGAGGAACGTGGAGATGGGGAAGGAAGCCATTGCAGAGGCTTTGCTCACAGAGGCCGCTCTGGTTTTAACTAGGCCTCAGACCTACAGCAGCATCGGAGACCTCATGGAATCTGTGAACAAGAGCATCATGGAATCTGTTTCAAAGTCTCAGATGCTGTGCTCAGAAAATACCCTGAGGAATGAACTGGCACAGACCCTGTCCAATGTTATTCTGAAGCATTCCATTGATGAGGTTCACCAGACAAAGAAAATAATCTGGCCCAATGATGGCAGGCTTTCATCTGAAACACTGGATGCCTTGATGGAAAGTACAAATCGACTGCTCCACAATGTGATATGCTACACGTTCAAGAAGATGAACCAGATAGAGCAGCTCGGTCAGTGTCCTACTGTCCTTTCTAAGGAGACCATCAGATGGAGGGAAATAGAACCCCTAAGCTATCAGCCATTTGATCAGGTTGCTGGTCAAGTATGCACAAAAGACACAGAACATGCCGGTAACCATCCACTTAGCAATGTACAAAGCACTAGTCTTGTCGCCAGTGATATTATGGACCTGAAGCAAGACCAGATGGGAGGGAAGTCAACAGAGAACCCCACACTGCAATCTGAACTGTCCTGTAGTCACAGAGCACTGGATTCTTCAACGGCTAAAACATCCTCCAAGGAAATGTATATAGAAGAAACAATGGGAAAAGACACAAAGGACCTTCATCAGCCACCCAGGCACAACGAGAAGGAACGCAGAGCTTCTTTCCAAGCGGAAAAGCTACCTACCCTGGGCAAATGTAGAGGCAGCTCCCAGGATGCCGAGGACAGTATCAATGCAAACACCCAAGAGAAGTACAATTGTGCCACACCCCTAAATAATGAAGTTCAAGTTCACCTGTCCTTGTTAGGGGACGAGTTGGCGCTGCCTGCGCAATCCACGCTACAAGCAAAGCAGGCAGAGGTCTACTGCGTTACAGACTTCGCGGAAGAATTAGCAGAGACGGTTGTCTCCATGGCAACTGAAATCGCAGCAATCTGTCTTGACAACTCCAGTGGAAAACAACCCTGGTTTTGTGCATGGAAAAGAGGGAACGAGTTTCTGATGACCCCGAACATATCCTGCCGACCTTTGAAGAGGAAGAAGGAGAGCCAGGGTGGTAGTAGCAGCGTGAGGAAGCACAAGCCGCCCCGGCTCAGTGAGATCAAGCGGAAAACGGATGAGCACCCTGAGCTTAAAGAGAAGCTGATGAACAGGGTGGTGGACGAGTCTATGAACCTCGAGGACATCCCTGATTCAGTTAATATTTTTGCAAACGAAGTGGCAGCCAAGATCATGAGCCTAACGGAGTTCTCCACGGTGGATGGCCTGTGGCAAGCCCAGAGCTATTCCCGGAACCGGTTACTGGGTAGCGACAGGTGGAACCGGCTGAAGGCCTCCAGCTGTGAAAGCATTCCAGAGGAGGACTCTGAGGCCAGGGCCTATGGAAGCAGCCTGGGATTAACGAGCACCTTAAGCCAGCCAGTGAGCAGGGCCAGCTCAGTCTCCAAACAGTCGAGCTGCGAGAGCATCACCGATGAGTTTTCCAGGTTCATGGTCAACCAGATGGAAAACGAAGGGCGGGGATTTGAGCTGCTGCTGGATTACTACGCGGGCAAGAACGCCAGCAGCATTCTGAGCTCAGCGATGCAACAGGCGTGTATGCAGAGTGACCACCTTAGCGTGAGGCCGAGCTGCCCCTCTAAGCAGTCCAGCACAGAGAGCATAACTGAGGAGTTCTATAGGTACATGCTGAGGGACATTGAAAGAGAAAACAGAGACAGCACCTCCTCCAGAAGAAGCAGCCAAGATTGGACTGCGGGCTTACTGACTCCTTCTGCACGATCCCCGCTGTGTTACAGACAGTCGTCCATGCCAGACAGCAGGTCCCCATGCACCAGGTTAACAGTGAATGCGCCAGTCAAAGCCAACTCTTTAGATGGCTTTGCCAAAAACTGCCCACAAGATTTCCTAAGCGTACAGCCCGTCAACGGAGCTTCCTCATCTGGTCTCTGCAAATCTGACTCTTGCTTGTATCGAAGAGGAGGGACTGACCAGATCACAAACATGTTGATTCATGAAACGTGGGCAAACTCCATTGAGGCTCTCATGCGAAAGAATAAAATTTTCGTGGATGATGCTGAGGCAAGTGAAGCCGGTCCTGTTTCCGGGGGCTCTCCCTTGCAAGGGGAAAAGGGGGCAGACAGAACAGCCACCAGCGGCGTGCAGAGTGGGCCGCCTCTGCTTGTTCAGGAGTCTGGTTGCCGGAGGAAGGACTCCTTTACTGAAAGCCAGCATCCTTCGGTGTCTTCTCCAAGCAAAACTGCTCCTCTTACAAACCATGATGGCTTAGATTCTACAAAGGAAACTGCCTTGTGCTGTGACGCTGGCCCTCTAAATCACACCAGGAAATCACTTTGCTCAAGGGATGTGCCTTTGATTCAGATTGAAACAGAGCAGAGAGAAGAGGATGTCGGAGAACCCGAATGCTTCCAATCGGAAAGTGGGCCCCCACAGGAAGCAGAAGAGCATTTGAGTGAAGAAAAGGTCCTTGACGTGGTCAGAGATGGAGATACAGCTGTGAGCACCTGCCAAAACCATGGGTGAGTGAATCATCTCTCAGACTTGAAGGAATGCATGTACCTAATTAATTAGTACCGGTTCTAAATCTCTGACATACAGAGCCTGTACTGATGCAAGAAATGACTTTCTTAGACTATAAGTGATCTTCCTGAGTTAATATACACTTATAACGGAAACTTGGCAGCAATTTTTCTTGATTTCTGAGACAAATAAAATGTTTATATCACAGAAAAAAATAAGGTAGCATCCCTCCCTTTAAAACTAACATCCCATGATTTGCTACCTTTTAAAATGAATTTATGATGATTTCTAAGCAAAAACAATAGTAAACTATGCCAAATAATTCATTTAAAATTGTTTAAATTTTAGTTTTGGATTGTGAGATTAAATATTTTGGCATCATTTATCTAGAATTCCACCTTTCAAGATTTTTCTTTTCTACCTTTTTCTAAAGATCTTTGTGAAAACACTGTGTCCCACAGGTGCTGGCTCTTTCAGTGCATGTAGAATTGTGCAGTGTAAGTGACTAGCAACACTGAAGTATTGTTATTTGGATGGTTTTGTTCCAAAAAATCATAATGCAGTTAACAATACATTTTGAATTTGAGGCAAAGTAATTATTTTTCTCAAGCCAAACAAAGAGATGTCAATTTCTTTTGCAACTTCCAGACTTTATAGAAAATTCATATGGGACTCTTGCATCATTTGTATCATTCTTTAATCTATAGAAGTTAAGCAAAAAAGAAAAACTAAAACAAAACATTAAGCTTATAGCTTCATAAACATAAAGTTGGAGTAATAACCAGTGTCATCTTTTCAAAGACATGATTATTGTTCATTATTTCCAAACAGCCTGTGATTTTTTAACGTTTTGCCGCAATAAGCAAACTGAACACAACTGTCGTCATCAAACTTCAGCAGCTTTCTGAAGTTCCCAATCCATTTCCATCTCTCCCTGGAAAGCAGAAGCGGTGCACCATCAGGTCCCAAAGTTCCCTGTTGGAGGGCATCATTACAGGGTGTAGTTGGTACATGGTCCAGTTGGATTGGAATGTTTCCTGTTTAGCCATTTAGTGCTCAGAACTTTACATTGTAATTCAGTGAAATTCTGGAAGAAACAAGGGGAAGAAAACATAAGGACTGGAGACAAAGTTAAACAAATGACACAGGCTGAGCTGATCAAGAAATTGAATTTTTATGTATCAACAATTCTCCAGCTATACAAAATATTTACTAAAGACTTAGGTCCAGGCAGTATGGAAAATTATGATTTTTAAAAAGAAATCAAAGAATTAAAGAAACAAAATGGCCAATGTGCAATCCTTTAGGATTACCTTAACTTGAAATATAAGAAAATGGAAAACGCTGATGGTAGATTCCAGGTGTCTGACTTAAATTCTGCTTCAACACAGAGATTGTGACCAAGCTGAGACTCAGTCAGAAGCCACCAAAGTAAGCAGAATTCATGAACTGGCAGTGAAACAAAATTCCAGGTTGTGGGCTCAGATCAAATAACAATTGTCACTGAAGTTGAAATAAGTACATTACATCATTTTGAATTGAATGTCACTGATACTATGCTTAAAATTGGTATAACTCTGGGGAGTTCCGAAAGAAATTTTGAAATGTGTATGATTAAGACCTCCAACTGACTTAGGTTTGTGCTTCATATATGACCTAAGCACACAAGCCCTCAACACATGACATGGATTGATGATTTGGTTTTCCACCAATGAAACAAAAAAAAAAAAATGTGAAATTAGCTACCCTAGAAAGTCAAAAGCTAGATCCCCTTGTAAAGTTTTGAAAATATTTTTCTTTGTGGAGCAATATAACAAATCGTTAGAGACCATGAACTCTACTAACAGACCTTGAGCTGTAGCAGCCTGAGCCAGTTCCCTAATCTCCCTGATCTTGTAAACTGGAATAATAATAATAATAACATAATAAAATTTCACTCAATGACTTGCTCACTGCAGGCACTCAGTAAATGCTTATGGAATCCTTACCATCTATTGTTCATTCTTTAGGGTAAAGGTGTACAGTGGCCCTTTATACCAGGAGAATTCTTTCCTCCCAAAGAAACCTGTCATGAAAAATGTGAGAGTTTTATTAAGACAAAGAGAATTCCTAGGATTTCTTGAGTGGGAGGTGGGGTGGAATTTAGTCATCATTATATTACATTTTCTAAGTTCAGTTTTCATCATGAGATTTAATTTGTCAAAATAGCTAAATAAAGAACTCAATTACCAGTGAAGGAGTTATACCCACTTACGCACAAGAGTGAGGTAGGTGACACAGGCTCTCTTAATTTTCTTTGGAAGTGGGAAGGTATCATGAGGCCATCTTTAGGTGACTCGCTGAGGGACAGTTTCACAATTCTTAAAAATTTCATTAATTCAACACTCTGAATAAAAATCACTTTCTTACTTTTTTATTAGCTGAAAGAATAACAACTACCTGTTGTCTTTTATAGTTGAATAATCTGGAGTAATCTTGTTTTGAGTTTGTACTAAATTAAAGAATATGGAAATGACAGTGGTAAATTATAGCTCACTCGGTGACTGCTCTTGAGGCATTTACCAGTCTCAGTGGCTATGGATTGATCTCCTAAAGGCCAATAGAAAACAGAAAATGGGACTGTTGGTTTCAGTTCCAAATCTTCTCTATTCATAAACCCAGAGAACATAAGGACTTCCAATGTAAGCCACCTCCAGATCCAGAGGGGGTACCACCATCCACAAACTAAGGAAAAAGTTTGCCAACCAGAAAAGAGAGCCAATGAGAAAATTTCTGAGGGTTAGGGCTTAGGGTAATAAGAAACAAAACCCTCTTAGAATTTATAACCACAGCTTTCCTAATGCATGTTTGGAGATCTAATTTGGGCTGTCTGTGTGATCCAGGAAACCCCAACCTGATAAATTACCTTAAAGGAACCTCAGGTTAACATCCTTGTAAGAATTTGGCAGAAGCAAATATAATTCTCTGAAGATTTAAGCCCAAGTCTCAAAGGATTCCAAAGCCCTCTCAAATATGAGCTAAGAACTTCAAGCTGCAAATACACAAGGAATGAAGGCATTGTAAGCAAGACTCAGTGTGATCATCAAATAGCAGAATTAACCATACCAAGGATCTCTGAGGTAGAATTATCAGATACAGAATATGATATATTTTAAGAATTTTATAAGGATACACGGACCAGGAACTAAGAGCAAACTATAATCAGAATAGAATGCTCACATATGATTGGGAAGAGGTTTAGTTCCAACAGCCAGAGTACAGATTCTATATAAATACATGCCTCATTTAACGGAGACCCTCAAAGGATCACCACACAGGGCTTAAACTGACCCCAAAAGTGAAGATTCATCTTACCTTCCTTAATAAGCTTAAGAATGAGATTGAAAATATTAAGCTTAACTGAAAATAATGCAGCCCAGAATGAAGTACAATATTCAAGAAAGCAAAATCCAGCAACCAAAACCACAAATGTGCAATGTCACATCCACTCAAAAACTGTTACACAGATAAAGCAGCAGAAAAATGTCAACCATACCTGGGAGAAACATTCAGAAATTACAGAGAAGATAAAATAAGCAGATAGGAACTTTAAATAGCAGCAGATGTGCTCAAAAGATTTAAAGATACTCATAAACATGAAATTTTTTGAACATAATAAATTTAAAAATCAAGAAGTACAAAGAACCTTAATCAGAATAAGCAAAAAAGAAGGCTACATCAAGGTATATTGTAATCAAATGATTTGAAAATAATGATAAAATATTTTTAAATCAGCCCAGAGAAAAATATATATTACATACTGAGAAACAAAAATTACAGTTTCTCATCAGAGGTAATGTAACCTAAAAATCCAAGAATGACATTTTTACTGTGCTGGGAAAATAATTGTCAACCTAGTGTTTTTTATCCAGCACAACTATCCTCTGAAAATGAAGGATATTCATGAGTAAGAAGACTCAAGGTGACAGCTCTTCCCAACTTGATCTATAGATTCAATACAAGTCTAATCAAAATCCTTTTAAGTGATGAGAGTTTTCAGATCTTGATCACCAGATTCTCAACTTTATATGGACAAGCAAAAGATGCACAGCAACCAACAGTGTATTGAAGAAGAGGAGAGTCAGAGAACTGACACTACTATGAACACCTACTCTAAAGTTCTAATAATCAAGACAGTCAGGTACGGGAGAAAGAATAGAAATGAATCAGGACAATAGAACAGAGGGTCCAGTAATAGACCCACACAAATACAGCCAACTGTTTTTTGGTTTTTTGGTTTTTGGTACCGGGGATTGAACTCAGGGGTACTCGACCACTGAGCCACATCCCCAGCCCTATTTTGTGTTTTATGTGGAGACAAGGTCTCACTGAGTTGCTTAGCGCCTCACCATTGTTGAGGCTGGTTTCAAATTCACGATTCTTCTGTCTCAGCCTCGCAAAGTGCTGGGATTCCAGGCGTGCGCAACCGCACCTGGCTCAGCCAGCTGATCTTTAACAAAAGTAGTACATGGAGAGAAGAATCTCTTTAACAAATGGTGCTGAAACAAGTAGACATCCACATGCAAAATAACAATATAGACACAGACTTTCCACCCTTTACAAAAATGAACTCAAAAAGAATCACAGACCCAAAAACTGCTCACAAAATTATTAAACTCCTAGAAGATAATAAAAGAGAAAATCCACATAAAATTTGGGATGGGGATAACTTGTTTAATAGAACACCAAAGTCATGATTGATAAAAGAAATAATTGATAATTTGGACTTCATTAAAATAAAATCTTTCTGCTTTGCGAATGTCACTGTCAAAAATGAGAAGAAAAGAAACAAATTGGTACAGAATATTTCTAAAAGACAAAATTGACAGAGGACCATTTGGCAAAATATACAAAGAATTCTTAAAACTCAATAATAAGAGGATGAACAACCTGATTAAAAAATGAACAGAAGACCTGAACAGACATTTCATCAAAGAAGATATACAAGTAAATAAATAAGCATATAAAAAGATTCCAACATCACATAGCATTAGGAAACCACAAATTGAAATGATGAAATGCCTCTGATCATCTATTAGGATGCCAAAATCCAAAACACTGACAGCACTGAGTCCTGGCTGGTGAGAAAGTAAAATGGAACACTCACTTTGGAACACAGTTTGGCAGTTTCTTACAAAACTAAACATTCTCCCCCCTGCTATCCAGCAGGCATGCTGGTTGACATTTATCAGAATGAGTTGCAAACTTATGTCCACACAAAAACCTCTACATGATTTTTTTTTAAGTTTTTTCTCTTTTATAATTTGTCACAGAGTGCTTGTAATCATAGTAGGGCTTGATGCTATATTGGTATCACTCTGCCAGTCATCCACAGAATATGCCAGACTTCTCTTTCAACTTCTTGTCTACTACTGCATCACTGGACCCAGCAGGCAGCTTACCTAGACAATTTCAGTAACAGATTTTGGCTCTCTGTGCATAATAGATAACAATTCTTATGAAGTATCCAGTTTTTTTATAGCTGAGAGATTTGAACCTGCTGCAGATGTCACATCTAAATTTTTGAATGAATTTTAATTGTCAATGTCCCTGTTTTAGAGGTTCAACTACAAGATCATGTGATCGCGTGGTTTGAGCCTCTGGCAAGGGCAGCATATCATGGTAGGACCACATGTCAGAGGGAATATTTACATCTCCTCCTCCTTGTCTCTCCCTCCTGGCCACCAGCATGGCCCAGCTGGTTACACACTGACCTACATTAAAATTTACAGCAGTTTTATTTATAATTCCCAAAACATGAAAGGAATCAAGATGTTCTTCAGCAGGTGAATGGAAAAATGTGTCATGGTACATCCAATATGGAACATTGCTTAGTGCTAAAAAGTAATGAGCCATGGAGCCATGAAAAGAAACAGAGGAAGCTTAAATGCAAACATTAAGAGTAGCCAATCTTAAAAGGACATAAAGTTTATGATGCCAATTATGGGACACCCCAAATAGCCAAACAATGGAGGGAAACAGTAAAAAGATCAATGTTGCCAGAGCCTGAGGAAGGAGAGATGACTAGGCAGAGCTCAGGTGCTTTGTAGGGCATTGAAACTTTCCTGTATGATAGAATAATTGTGAATAAATGTCACTTCTATGGTTCCAAAGTGTCCAACAAAAAAGCACAGATTGAAAACTTAATCTCCAATGCATCTGTGTTGGAAGATGGATGAGCCTATTGGGATGTTTCAGGACGTGAATAAATTAGTGCCAGTGATTAATCGGCTACATATTCTCTCTCCTACTCTCTCACACTCTCTTGCCCTTCCTCTTTCCACCATGGCATGACACAGCAAGAAGGCCCAGTCTTTAGTATGCCATTATAGGAGCAAAACGTAGATTAAGACAATCACTATGCATTTGCTCAAAAACCATGGAAGGTACAGCATGAAGAGTGAGCCCTCATACAACCTATAGAATTTAGATGATAATGATGTGTCAATGTCAATTCATTGATTGTAATAGACTCACCATCCAGTTCAGGATGTTAACAGGCAGAGGGGATTTATCTAGTGGGGAGGGGGACTCTATTTTCCACTTAACTTTGTTATGAGCCTAAAACTACTCTAAAGAAAAAAAGCTCATTAAAATATTTAAAATAAAGGACAAATAGTAACTTTTATACAAACAAAATCTCATAAAGTATGCTAGTAGTATGCCTTGACAACAAAAGTATTTAATGGAAGATCATACATCATAGGAAAAGAATACTCATGGAAACCTGGATCTACATAAAGGAACAAAGAATACCACAAAGAGCAAATATAAAAACCAATGTAAAATATTTTTTCTCTCATTTCTTTTGCATTTCCTTAAAAGATATTAACTGCTTAAAATGGAAAAAAAAAGTCTGATGACATATGAGGAACTACATTATGTCAATTGTGGTACAGAGAATGGAAGGGGGAAAACAAAATTATCTTGAACTACCAAAAAAATAATAAATAAAAACAGAGTTATGGTAACAACTCAACAGTAGAAATAAAATAAAATAAAATAAAATGCTTAGAAATTGCTCCAATTAATCCAAAGAAAATCAGGGATAGAAAGAAAAAGAAAGTAAGAAAAGATGGGAGAAATAGAAAACAATGATCAGTGATATATTTAAATCCACATCATAGCAATTAATAATGATCTAAAAACTCTAATTTAAAAGAAGAAAATGTCAAGTATAACAAAACAACAAAACTAGCATAAGCTGTCTACAAGAAATACTCTTGAAATATAAAAATGCAAATAGGTCAAGTGTAAAATGATGGAAAATCAAATATCAAGATGGATGGAATAACTATACATAGTCACTGACTCCATGACCCATTGGGAAAAGGACTGTCACAATAGCTATGTATTTATATTTATTGTTGCCCTTTACCTATGGCAAGGAAGCTATGTTCCATTGACAGTAATGACTTAAAATTTCTTTTTAAAATAAGCACAATTGGGTTATACAAAGTAAACTGATTTAAAGAAATTGTGGTAATGCTGTGATACAGGTGGAATACAGGTACATCATGAAAGTGGTTAACTAGTGAAGGAAGTTGGGAAAACACTGGGTTTGAGGATCCCGGAGTTTCTACCAACTCAGAAATTTTCTTGCATGTGCAGGGCATAGAAGCTGCAAAGCTCTGTGTATGAACGATGAGCTCAGAAGGGGAAAGGTCACCTGCGTACATCTGCATGACACATCAGTGGTCCTTCATAAATGAGCAAAGCTATAAATTTCTCTCAAAAAAACTGAGAACTGCTATTTTGAATAATCATTATTCATTCTCCACTCCCAGTTATGTGGCATGGAGCATGAGATTTACTGTAAATAGAGCATGAAATTGAGATAAAATAAAATGCACCGAGAGACTCATTTTTAAACCTGGATGTTCAATGTCAATCACAGATTTAACTCCTTTTTTAGCAAAAAAATATCCTGGAATAAATTTTTCTGAAAACAAAAGGTCCTAATTTAGTAAGGAATTAATCCAGGAAATTGCTTTTTAACTAGACATATAAATAGGGTCAGAGCTCTCTCCTTTATCCAAGCACCTGGCACATTTACATTTTTTTAGCAATGTGTTATTGTTTTCATTTGTTGTCAGTGAATTTTTCCTTCATTTGAATATAAGTAATTCTGTTTCCTTGGGTACATGCATTCTCCCTCTTTCTCCCTGCTCAATTTGGTGAGATCTCAACATTTAAGGAAGGAAAACCAAGTTTGTCAAGTAGCAGAGCTTACTAAAGACAGCCACACCTCAGTACCATAGCTACCCCGAATATTGTCAGAAAGAATGTGAGGAACAAGTATCCAAAATATTTTTAGAAATGTTTAGATTACAAAGTTCACCAATTAAAAAGATGTTTATCCATACTCCAAAATCCTGCATTTGGAATGCCACTTTCTATGCCAAAAGTAAGTTTTGAAATTGTTTCTAGTATAACCATTAAGAATAGATAACAGAACTAATTCTAGGATGGAGAAAAATCACAAAGACCTTTCTGTAGCCAACATGCTATTTTAAATGAAAGAGGCCGAGTGAATCAGGTTGTGTTCCCTGGCAACAGACTCAGAGAGGGAGAGTTGCAGATGGATGACTTGTCAGGAACTGCTCTCCAGAGCTAAGTGTACAATATATACCCGTGTAAGGAAGTGGGGAAGGCAAGACTGGGCGAGGGAGAGGGTGCCCTCAACTGTGCTTGCAATTCAGCTCATCCAGGGAAACCCAGAAACCAGATGGCCCGTCATATTCGCTGTACAAGGAACAGGCATTTATATCTCTGTATTAGCCAGTCATTGGGATGCTCACTGGGAAAGTGTAGGACCTATATAGGGTGATTTTTTGTGCAAGGGTAATTCCCAATGTGCATGGTCAGCAGAAAATATTGTCCATGATCAATGTGAAATGGCCTGGAGAGAGAATCATCCCAGTGTCTATTATACCAAGTGGCTATATTTCCCATTGTTAACTGAGAAATACACTGTAGCTTTCTGTTTGCAGTCATTATTGCCCTTACCTTCCACACTGTTTTTTTTTAGATGTTGATGGACCTTTATTTTATTCTTTCATTTATATGCGGCGCTGAGAATCAAACCTAGTGCCTCACACATGCTAGGCAAGCGCTCTACCACTGAGCCACAACCTCAGCCCCACACAGTTTGTTTTTGATGATCCTGTAGGTGGTATCAGAAGACAGACTTCCATGAAAATGTTCACATTTATGTAAACTCAGTGTCTCCTGAACCAAAGAACACTGGTAATTGGATTAAGGGGTGAATGAATACCAACCCAAAAGAGAGACTTCTAGAGATACAGAGATGTGTATCCCTGGAGCCTCTTGTCTACATTACAGGGTGGTAAAGCAGAGACCAGTCCCTCCTCTTGGCAGATTTGGAATTGTTTATATTCTAGAGCAAAGATCTCCCTCTCTCCTTCTCTCTCTCTCTCTCTCTTTCTCTCTCTCCCTCTTTCTCTCCCTATACCCCCTTGTCAATTTCAATCTCCTTTTTTCTCTATGCCCCCTTCCCCTCTTCCTTTCAATCTCCTCTTTCTCTCACTCCTCATCCGACATTATTTGGGGGGGGGGGGGCAGGGCAGGGCAAGAACAGATGCTCCAGAAACCCCTGGACTTCTGTAGAAGCTCTGGCTTCATAATTCTGAGGGTGCAACTCTCATCTCACACCACATGTAGTGTGCATTACGGAATTCGAGCATGGAGAACTGAGGTACACAGCTCTGTGAATGCCTAAACATCCAGACCCCAGATCTAGAATACACGTAACCCTGTGTGAGTGTGTATATGTGCACGCGCATGCACGCATATGCAACTGTAGCAGACAAATGGAAAATCAGGCTTGTTAAGAACCTGCTTTTACCAAGCGTAGCAGTACAACATACTGGAAACTGCCACACATAAATACCATACTTATTTTAAATGCATTTCAGATCTTCCATGGTTTTAGACCTAACAAGTGGAGTCATTTAAATAGAAAATGTAAGTCTAATTATAAAACTAAACACTTTTAACAATAACATATTCATCTGAAGATGAATATCATTCATCTGATATAGCTCTATTTCTAATGTATTAAAAAGTATAAAAATGCATAATAAAGCATGCTATATTACTTATATTCTAAGCCTAAACTGAGTGCATTAAACAAATTTTATTCTATAATTTATTTTTTCCAAAAACCTATGTGAAGTGTGAATTATTTTTTTCTTTTTATGAGGTTATTTAACTTCTCCATATTAAACAGGGGTCAGCTGGTGGAACTGGAATCCTTAGCTGTTGAACAACAGGAACAGCATTCCAATACTCATTTTTTTTCTTTTTAGTTATACATGAGAGTAGAATGTATTTTGGCAAATTATACATACATAGAGTATAACTTATTTTATTTAGGATCCCATTCTTATGGTTGGACATGTAGCAGAGTTGCCCTGGTTGTGTATTCAAATACAAGGTTAGGAAAGTTATGTCTGATTAATTCTACAGCCCTTCCTATTCCTCTCCCCTCTCCCTTCCTCCATTCCCCTTTATCTAATTCAATGGATTTCTATTCTTCCCCTTCTCCTACCTCCCTTGTTTTGCATTAGCATCCATATATCAGAGAGAATATTTTGGCTTTTAGTTTTTTGGAATTGACTTATTTCACTTAGCATGACATTCTCCAGTTCCATCCATTTACTGTCAAATGCCATTATTCCATTCTTCTTTATATATACCATTCGGCATATATACCATGTTTTCTTTATCCATTCATCCATTGAAAGGCACCTAGGTTGTTTGCACACCTTGGCTATCGTGAGTTGAGCTGTTATAAACATTGATGTGGCTGTGTCACTGTAGTATGCTGTTTTAAAGTACTTTGGAGAAAATCCTTACCACCAATACCTTGGATAGAGCATTAGTCTCCAGGGTATACAAAGAACTCAAAAAAATTGATACCAGAGAAATAAATAACCCAATCAATAAATGGGCAAAGGAACTGAACAAACACTTCACAGAAGATGAAATATGAATGGTCAACAAATAAATGAAAAAAATGTTCAACATCTCTTGCAATTAGAGAAATGCAAATTAAAACTACACTGAAATTCCATCTCACTCCAGTCAGAATGACAATTATAAAGAATACAAGTAACAATAAATGTTGATGAGGATGTGGGGAGAAAGGTACTCTCATACATTGGTGAGACTGCAAATTGTTACAACCACTGTAAAAAGCAGTATGGATATTCCTTTAAAAACTTGGAATGAAACACCATTTGGTCCAGTTATCCCATTCCTCTGTCTATATCCAACACCCAACACCCTTTTCTCCAATGTTTGGTCAAAGGAAGTGATTAGACAAAAGATAGAAGGAGAAAAGATGGTGGCATGTTTGGGGAACAACAGACAAGAGGGTTTTTTTTTTTAACCACATGTGACCAGGTGGAGACAGATAAAGCTAGATAGATAGAGGACCCCCTTAAAGGGTCTAGCTTTCAAAGGTTTCTGAAGGTTCTTGACAGAGTGACCAACATCATCTTTTAGGAACATTAATCTAGCAGCAACATAGTGAAGGTTTCCAAAGTGGAAGAACAGCTGGGGTGCAACTGCTGAAATTGAAGGAATGTGGTTCAACAAGGAGTGATGTGTAACACCCACTGGCCAAGGTCTGAAGTTTGGTACCAACTCTTGTTGCAACCTTGGATAAAGCCCTCACTGGGCTTCCATCTTCTCATCTGCAGAAAGTCTATGAATGTCCTTCCAAACCTAAATTTTTCACAAGTATGAAGGACCTAAATTAAGATAATTTCATGAGCACAGAGACAGGTATGATTATGTGAGATATACTCTAGATTGGGACTGAAAGGTCATAGTGATTGATAGCAAAGGTCAATGAAAATAAAAAGCACATGAAAAGTGTGGGGTGGCCATCAGGATTCATTTTAAATATGCCCATTCTGAGATGTATGAAACAGATTGGAGAAGGTCAGAAGGCCAACTGAAAAGAAGCCCCAAATCCAAGAATGGGATCTTGAGTGGGGTCCAAATTTGGAAGCTATTGACATGTACAGGAAAATAGATGGAATTGCTTAGGGACAGACGGTGGAAAGGAGGGCAGTGAATCAATCAGAACTGGCTATACTGACACTTGAAGGAGAAACAGAGAACTAAGCTCCAGGCAAAGAGTGGCCAGAGAGATAGAAATTCATAGGAGGCTAGAAAGGAGATACCTCAAGGACAATGGACTAGAGCAATCAGGACTAAATTCTTTGGAGGTTTCTTGATCCAAAAATGCAATAATTCCAAGAGGTAGTGCTGATGTACGTCAGATTTCAGAGGGAGGGGACTGAGTAAAATGTAACTGCAAGTGTAAAATATGTTCAGAGGCATTTGCAGGAAAAATTACTTAGGAACGCTCCTGAATGGGATTGGATATTTTTCTCCTAGCATGGTCCATACACCACTGCATTAGAATCACTGGGTTGATTGGTGAAAATTCAGATTCCTGGACCTCTCTCCAGAACCACTGGATCATCATCACTGGGGAGAATGCTTTGTGTATCTTCAGTTTAAAAACCAGTGTCTCTCAATAAATCTGATCTGTGAAGGCCAGGGTGTTTCACCCTGTCTTTCTAGTGAGCAGAGGGAGTCCATAGAAAGAGATCAACTAAAGAGATAGCAAGGCCGAAGGAGAATCCTGAAAAGGCAAAAATGGGATCTGGGGCACCAAAGGAAGGAACAGCCTCAAGAAAGTCTCCACCTGTGGCCAGTGACATCCTGTTCGCTATGTGGAGATCCAGGCTCAACAGTGTCCAGCATTGTCTCCATGACAAGACCACGTTGTACCTCCCTTCTTTTTAACAATGTCTTCTTTCTACAGTGACAACCTTGATGCCAGAGATGTACCAGGGTCTGAAGTCTCGAAAGAAGCCAGGGCCCCTGATGAGTGCCACAACCCTCCCAGCAGCAGCGAGGAGAGTACAGGTAGCTGGTCCCAGCTGGTCAACGAGGAGGACAACCCAGATGACACCAGTAGCTTTCTGCAGCTGAGTGAGCGATCCATGAGGTATCTGCTCTTCACTTGACTTCTCAGGGAAGTTGCTCTCAACACATAACAAAAATGCATTTTGGGGTTCTCTGCAAAGTGCCCCTAATAGAGAAAAAGCAAAAAAGAAAGCCCCTACTAGGTCAAGGTTCCTGACTGTCATGATTTGTGCTGAAAGGCATCTTAGTATCTGGTTATACCTTAAATTACTTTGGCCAAAGTGAAGAGTTAGCTGTGTTCCCTTCCCTCAAAGCCCAGCTAATGCATTCAGTGATAACAAACTATGGGTTTTGTTTTTTTTTTAATGGAGAACTTCTATTACACCTGGTGTGTTTGAATTTTGTTTCTGGTTCATTTTTATTTCAGATGCAACCCAGGCTGGGTTTACATGAGAGAAGCCAAGTGTGAAACACAAAACGCTGTGTTGTGTTTCTTGGCCTGGCTGTTCCTCCCCTTTACTTCCCTGGCCCTCTCTATTATTCTTTCAGAAAAGGCAGAGAGGAGTTAAGGAGAGATCAGATTTTGAAGGACTTAAGACAATCAGGAAACATGAACTAAAAGCTATTCTTCTATGAGGTAGAACCTCCAAAAGAATCTCTCTGTTTCTATGCAAAGTCTTATTTGACCAACAAATTCACAGATGTTCCAGGGAGGCCAATTGGAAAATGGGATTCCAAAGCATCTGGGTGTAATGGAGGGCTCTCTGGAAATTCTGACAGTTTAGTCTGTTTAGACTTAGGGATATTTCATAATGTTAAGTAATTCATCTAACATTCAAAAATATGTGGAATTTGTCACAAAATCGAGACAAAAAGCAGAAAGAATTTGAGACCTTTGGTTCAACAACAGAAGTTTATAGATTAATCACCTCCAGCATAATTTTGAGTCATCAGGTTTCAGTCTGTGAACACATTGAATGTCTCACCTGAAATTTCAGACAAGAATTTAAAATTGAGGGAGTTGGATTGGTTACTCATAGTCTTCCGGAAGGAAGACCAAGACAGTCCTGTTACATGACACACCCTTTCAATATCTTGCTTGGAGGAGACTTCTGAGAAACAGAGAAGGTGTGGGGAGACTTGGCGAGTTGCTAACAGTAGACACATTCCACTTCACAAGGAGAAACAGAGCCTACGACGGTGGCTCTACTCTGCTATGTTTCAGTGAGGAAGCTTCAGGCTGGAAACTAGACCATGCGTTGATTGTGCAGCCTGTGAAAGTGACACAATATGTAATCCTCCTTCTCTGTGATTTGTCATCCCTTCTGGAAGACTGTAAGATATAAGAGTGATAAAATTTTGACATTACTCAACTTGGTACTTGTAGGAAACTGCCAAGCCAGGTGCACACCCTATGAAATCCTATGGAATGTCCCTGAGAAAAACCCGTGAATGGCCAAGGGAGAACATGAAGGAGTCCATAGGTTTCTTCCAAAATCCAAGAAGCAAACAAATAACATCTTGCTCTCTCTCCCAGGCAGTATTCTCAGGAACATTTTCAGCCTGCAGACATACCCAGCAGCAGGCATTTTTTTGCTGATACATAAAATCCTTCCCTCTAACCAGAATGAAGAAACAAATAGCAATTTGGATGGTTCCTCACTAGGTAGCATCTGCCAGGTGTGACACCACTTCAGAAACTATAAATTATCATCATAATGATAATAATAGGGATGATTATCATTAGCTTGAGCCTGTTAAACAGATTCTACCTTGTGTTTTCTGCTAATTTGGTTAGAAACTAGTATCAGTGAAGAACTCCTAAACACAAAGCAATATTCTTCCAAGGACCTAGGGAAGGACCTCTTAGAACAATGGAACATCAGTGTCAACAGCATGGTCAGGGGGTGGAGATGGGCATTAATGTGTAAACTTTTGCTTTGTCAGCAATGGCAACAGTAGTGCCACTAGCAGTCTTGGCATTATGGAGCTGGACATTTATCAGGAAAGCATACCATCTTCTCCCATGATTAAGTAAGTAGCCACTGAGATGCAGTGATTGTGAGACCACTACTCCAATTCCATCTGACAATCCATTTTGATCATTCAGGTTGTGCCCAATCACTAATTCCATTGTGTCTGTGCTGCTGTGGTTTCATGTCACTAGAGCAAGGACTCAGGACCTAAAACAGGCTTGCCCTATCACTGCTTGATTTCTTGGTTTCCTATCTGACTCCTATGGAATTTTATATCAGACAAAGTTTATCAATATAATCAGAAGTGCATGTAATTTTACCTACTTGGATATATAGAAACAAAAATTCCATTTAAATTGTACTATTTCCTGTTCTTCACTATAGAATACACTCACTTCAACCGAGTCAAAGTGAATGGCTTTTCCTATGCTTGTGGACACCCTGAGATAACTCCTAAATGTGTCTAGTGCCAAATGGTTGTCATGATGGAGATATGTGATTCCTACATGGGAACTTCTAAAAACTAAAGGAAAAAGAACTTAGATAAATGTAATATGTACTACATAACTATGGCACAGAAAGGCAGGGCATCATAAAATCAAGACTATTTAGAGAATTTGTGATTACTCTTGAAAATTAAGTGAATCAAGATCTTTTTAAAAAATATTATGGCTTAGCTTACTATTTGGAGATTTCTGAAATTTTAGAAAAATAAAAAAGTTGTTAAAGACTAAAGTTTCTCACTAACCTATTGCCTCAGTCACTGTATACATTTAAAGGGCTTTATTTTACCATTTAATCAGGGGGTTTCCTCAACAACTGAAGGTCACAGTGAATCCTGTATGGTTCCGTGGGGCCGTTTTTCAACACATTATTCTTTATTTCCTTAAGAAGAACCCCAAAACAAAACAAACAAAAGCTACCTTGGAGTACATTAACTTTCTCCTTCAAGAAACATTTGTGTGGCAACCTTTCCATCACTTTCTGCAATATGACCTCAGGGAAAGTCTGTCTTCAGGGAAAGTCAAGATCACAACCCCCATTACAGCCTCCTGCAGCTCCACGGACATCACTCACATGCAGACCAAGTAAAAAAATCTAGACCATTAGGAAACCAACATTTCTGCAAATAGGTATGAATGAAAAGAATAGCTATATCTTTCTCTCAACACCAGTGAAATTTATCATTGCAATGGAATTCATCAATACAATCAAGCATATGATCCAGATCTTAATAGCAACAGAGAACATGAAATAATTCTCTATTATCAAAAGGTACTGTTTTTTTGTTTTTTTTTTTGTTTGTTTTTTTGGTACCAGGGATTGAACTCAGAGGTACTCAACCACTGAGCCACATCCCCAGCCCCATTTTGTGTTTTATTTAGAGACAAGGTCTCACTGAGTTGCTTAGCATCTTGCCTTTGCTGAGGCTGGCTTTGAACTCAGAATTCTCCTGTCTCAGCCTCCCAAAGTGCTGAGATTATGGGCATGTACCACCACACCCAGCTAAAAGGTACATTTTTAAGAACCTAAATCCAATTTTCTAGACAATATAAAAATATAAAGCATTCATAGGCTTCCCAAGATGGCCACTTCCTTTTATTTGTGGCCATATGCTCACATTTTGAAAACACCTACTGAGTCTTCCCACTACAAGACTCTGTAATAAGTACACACCAGGTGAAAACACCTTCAATATTAAACATCACCATAGCTGATGAAATATCTTTAGTTATGAGTCCCTTGTTCTAAAATACTTCCAACCTACTAAATTCTTCCACAATAAAAAAAAAAAAACTTCAATCCATAGAAATATTTTGCTGTAAAATTTAAGTTCTGCAGTTTATCCATTGTTTTTTACTTATCTCAGATGGAAGAGTGATGTACAGGTAAAATACTAATTTATTATATTAAAATGCAAATATATTACTATCATAGTGCAAGAAAAAATAAAAAAACAATTTGATAAGATGGAAACATATGGTCCATTAAATGACAAGTAAAATGTATGATAAGGATAAGTCCCCAAATCAGAACTCATTACCCAAAATCTCTCCTTGACTGTTCAGTCCTGTGAAGTTTTATAGAAAGGAAGCTAAAGAGAAGGAGGCTGGGGTTTCCCACACCAATTGTCCTAACGAAAGTCATTCAGGTTGGACAGGTGGAGGGGGATATTTATTGCAGGCAGCCATCCTATTTCATACTACATGGGTACTTCTCCCAGAACTAGGTTGCTCTATGAGAACGAAAAATCCAGAATGAACGTCAGGAGCTTTCAGTTCAGTAAGACCCGTCACTTCATCTTCCATTTATAGTCTGTTCTTCCTAAACATTACCAACCATATACTGTTGTTTTCTCCCAAAGTGAATTAGTAGAAGAAAAGGAGATTCTTAAAGAACAGTCTGAGAGCATAAAGGGTAAGCCACATTCCATAATTTTGACACACAATTTCCCTGGCTTTCCTTTTGGGGAGTGGAGTAAAGCCGTGGTGTGTCCGTTCAGAACAGGCATCTGGAATGGCAGTGAGAGCCACCGGCCGCCAAAGGAGCCTGCTGGTGATCAACTTCGACCTGGAGCCAGAGTGTCCTGACGCTGAGCTTCGAGCCACTCTGCAGTGGATAGCTGCCTCGGAACTGGGGATTCCCACAATCTACTTTAAGAAATCTCAGGAAACCCGGATTGAAAAGGTACCATGTTCCATGTTTGGGGAGGATATCAATAACGCCATGTATTTAATCACTCCTGGAAACTCAGTAAAGTCCCACTTAACCGTTACAAATTTGAAGTAGTTCATCTTGACCTTTCTGGGTGTCAAAATTGTAGCAAGAACTTTGAAACCTATACGTAAACCTACACTCTGCCTATACAAATACAGTCATGATTGCTGTTCCCTTGACACTCCATTGGTCTCAACTGGTTGGTGGCAATGGGAAAAGTAAATTGAAAAAATACATTTTTTTTGTTATTTTTTAGTGCCACCTTGCTCTGGAGACCAGCCTCTTTGTAACACTCAGTTAAATCAAATGTAGGAAGAAATGACCCAATATGTCATAGAAACTAAACTGAGGCCACACTGCTATTCACAACAAGTGGTGATGTGGTGTCAAAGAGGAGACATGTTTTAATTCTCTACCAAGCAGTGTCACATTAAGGGAAACTTCTCATTATCGTTCTCTGCCTTCCAGAAACACAAAGCTGAGGAGTAGATCCTAAGTCAACCTCACTACAAATACCAACTGTCACTGTGATTCCACATCTCCAAAACCTACCATTATGTAATAGAATCTCACCACTAAGATAAAGACATGAATCCGTCTGCCTGTGTCTTCAAACTACAATTCCCATAATTTAAAAGATATCAGATTGATGGCAATGCCATATTAGTTTTCCATCCCTGTTAAGCAAATCACCTAAAATTTATGAGCTGAAACAACAACCAGCTCTGCAGGCCAGAAGTTCAGATGAATTTGACAATGATTTTCACTCAGGTCTTACAAAGTAGAAATCATAAAGACAGCCTGGTTGAGCTCTTCTCTGCAAAGTTCCAGGGAAGAGTGTGTGTCCAAGCTTATTTGGACTGCTTTCTTAATTCAGTTCTTTGCAGTTGTAGGACTGGAGTCCCTGTCTCTTTGCTGGCTTCTCCATCAGGCAGGAGCCCCTCTGAACTTCTAGAAGCTGCCCAGTTCCTCAGTGCCTGTCCCCTTCGTGTGTCCATGCTGTCAGTTTGGCATCTTCTGCCACTAGGCACAGAAAATTCTGTGCTTTTGAAGGATTAGATTAGGTACCCCTAATAGTCTCCCTGTAGATCAAGTCAAAATTAACTGATGAATCCCTGTTGCAATGTAAGGTGGAATAATGAGGACTTGCTCTCTCATGCCATTCATGGCCCCAGGGATTCTTCAATTAGAAAACTGAGGAGCTGTTTTAGGACCCTACACATCACAGCCACCGGTGTCTTTTTCATGTCACGTTGTCACGAGGAACCGCTATACCTCTGTACCTCAAAATACATTTCTTAATAGCCATGTGGGAATATGTATATATAATATACATATATTTGGAGCAGGTATCAGAGATAGAACTCAGGGGTACTCGACCACTGAGCCACATCCCCAGCCCTATAGAGACAAGGTCTCACTGAGTTGCTTAGTGCCTCGCTGTTGCTGAGGCTGGCTTTGAACTCGGGATCTTCCCACCTCAGCCTCCCAAGCCACTGGGATTACAGGCATGTGCCACTGCACTCAGCTGCAGAATAGATATTATTACCCCTTTTTTTTACTAATGAGCAAAGCAGGAGTCAGAGAGGTTGGTATGTGAGACATTGGTCTAATAGCTACAGCCGAGTCAAGTCCCCAGCCCTGATTTCTCTACAAGACACTTCTTAGCCATTCTTTTGCTAAAAAGTGCCTCTCTCAAGTAAAATGAATTTAAGGATACAGTCTGGAATTTATTTATTAATTTATTTGTTTTATTTATTTTGTTGTTGCTGGGAATTAGACTAAAGGAAATTTACCACTGAGCTACATCGCCAGTCCTTTTATTTATTTATGTATTTTATTCTGAGGCAGGGTCTCACTAAATTTTTTAAGTCCTCGTTAAATTGCTGCTGCTGGTCTTGAACTTGCAATCATTCTGTCTCAACTTCCTGAGCCACTGGGATAACAAGTGTGCACCACTAAGCTGGCTCATCTGCATATTTTTAGGGAGTAATTTCATTTTAATTTTCGGTACCAAAACCTAGCAGCCAGAAATAAAATGTTCTTGACCCTCTTGCCCATTCACCAGGTAATTAGAATAGCTTCCTTGTCTCTGTGACACCAGCCAAGAGGATTAGCTACTGAAAAAATCAAGGAGATCTAATTCCTTTCCCATGCCTTCGCTCACCTCAGCCTCTGCCTCCAACCAGTAATGCACACCTCTTTTCATGCCTAGGTCTGCCTACCAGTCCAACCAGTTAAATCTAGGCATCCTCCTATACTGGGCATGCTTTCTTGTGCACAGTGGCAAGTAGGTCACTGTTTGATAAACTCATGTTCCATCTTACCACCAGCCTCCTCAGGGCAGAGGATGGAGTGAAAGAGTGTAAGTCCATCTCACCTCACCACTCATCCTACAATGGGGAGGGAACAAGAACAGTCTCAGGAGGCTTGCATTCTCAAGTTCATAGACAGGTTGGTTTCCAACTTTATCTCTAGCCACCCCCCCAGATAAAAGCATGTGGGTGGTATCTCAATGGAACAGATTTTAATTCAATCCACCTTTTGAAAGCAATGACTATTTTATATGCAAATGCATCTCATAAATCCCCAACTGGTACAAGGGTAGGGGGTGCTTCACTAATGCCTGGGTTATGGAAATCATATAAGCTTATCCTCATCTGATTTCCAATTCTAAAAGAGAATGCCTGTCCTCATTCATAACTATTTTCTTGAAAATAAATCTCCCACTGGTGTTATTAAGAAAAACATTAAATGATGTTTTACTCATTCAGTTTGCATTAAGTCAAGGAACTTAATTCTGAATAATGTCATTTTAGGGGCTAAATATTCTAATATTTTTTGTCTGTCAGTTAAGGCTACCTACATATAGTTACTTTACCATACATGGGCACCACCTTTGGTTGTCTAGGACTGAATTGGGTAAACAAATAAAACCCTTAAACAACATTTAGACATGCCTGTTTTCATCAAAGCAGATCTCATTCTACTTGGTAATTGGACAAGTGTTTACAGAGTCACAGTCAACAGGAACACCTCGATTTCATTTATTTTTTGATAAATTAATTCAGTCTTGTTTCCCTTTCTGATATTCTCAACTTACTAATCTTCCTGCCTTGTGAAAATAGAGGCATTTGCACAAGGAGTGCTTAAGAGGATCAGGATGTCATGAATGTCTACTATAGTAGCTCATCTTTGTCACCACCACTAGTGAACTTGGCCCTAGAGCTGGACAGCACTTAAAGACAACTTGGAACTGACTCCAGCTTTAGTTAATATCCACAGGTAAATTTCAGATATCCTGAGAGCCCAGTATACTGTCACTCTCCTAGTGATACATGGCAGCTTTATTTTCCAAACTCTCCCTTTCATTAGCATTTTGTCTGATCGATTAAAAGACTAAGTACCCTTGAAAATCACACATTCAGTACATTCATCAAATGTTTATGGAGTATCTTCAACATGTCAGGCACATGTTCTAAGCTCTAGGAATCCAGAACAAAAGAAAAAAACTTCCTACTCTGAGTTTACATTCTAGTTCAGGAGGAACCCAAGGTAGGGAGAACATAAACCAAGAGAGGCTCAGGCTGTGACCTTGAGATGTGATGGCAGCTCATTCTGAACAAGGGAAGTGAGCGACACACAGAAACTGTATTTTCAGGGGCTGGGGCTGTGGCTCAGCGGTAGAGCGCTTGCCTTGCATGAGTGAGGCCCTGGGTTCGATCCTCAGCACCACATACAAAGCAATAAAATAAAGACATTGTGTCCATCCACAACTAAAAAACAATATTAAAAAAAAACAACTGTATTTTCAAAGCATGATCATGAGCCAAATGAGTATAAAACAGAATCACATGGGGTTATTCAGAGTTCAGATTCCTAAGCTCCTTCTGGTCTCATCTGATAGTCTCTAAAGTCTAAGATCCCACCCCTTAATAAATATCCTGAAGGAATGGCAGAATTCACAGTGGTCTTCAAATATACTTAATTCCCTGGGGAAAGGACTGCTGAGAATTCTCACACCTGATAATAGAATATGTTTACCAATTTAATTCATAGCATCCTTGACATCATTTAAATTTAAACCAATTAATTCAAGGCAAACAAAGTATCATGAGAATAACTGGGTAATAAAAGAGAAAGACAACCCAGTGGCTAATAGTCATGACTTTTGGATCAAAGATCTTTGCTCTGCAGATCTTTCTCTTCTGTTTAAGGTCAATGAGCTTCCATGAGCTGGGGTAGGCTGAGGACTGGCCTCACAGCAAATCCTGTGCCTTTTTCATCTTTGAACCTGTATTCAAAATTACTTTTTTTTTTTCTTGGAAGAATAGAAAGGAATGTGCAGAGAAGTAACAGATACATACTTCCCTTTCTAAGAAAGTGGGGGCCAGAAGAGAAGTGGCTTCTGATTTCTTATTCCACATGCAAAGTGATGTAACAGAATGAGAGAAAATGTTGATGGTATTGATATAACTTTCCCCAAATAACTTCAGTTAAAATATCAATTCTGAAGAAATACGTCACAACAGAAGGGAAAAATAAGGAAGCATTAGAAATTGTCTGGAAATGGAATCCATGAGGGAGGAGTCTCAAATTCAGTGAGTGTTAAAATCACCTGGGAAGCTTTTATAAACCCATCGTTCTAACCAATTAGTTCCGAAGCTCCTCTGGAGGACACCCAGACATCAGAGTTTGTGAAGGGATTCCAAGACACAGCCAAACCAAGGATCACAGCTCAATAGGCCATGAGTTTAGGAACCAAATTAGCACTGACCAACCCACCTGTGCTCAATGAACTGTAATTCTGCCTTGGAGTAAAGCACGGTAGCACTTTTCAGAAGTCTAAGCTGAATGTTTCCAAAAAATGCACAGCCTGTATCGGCTCCCATTGATCCCACCTTATAATTTTATAAATAATTCAATCTATTAAATATACCTCAGAATACAGAAGTCATTTGATGCTTTTCTTCAAATGAGTCTGCTGATGAGAAACTATCACAAAACGTAGATTATTTTGGTTTCCTAAGAAATATTTGCTCAAGGATTGCTCAATTATTATCTATACAAAAGGAATCTAATTATTAGTGATTGTGGAATGGCAGAAAATAATTTTTTTGTTTTTGTTTTTCAATACAGTTGAAAGAAAAGCCCAGATCCCTGACATACTAAACTGATGATGAAAATACAGAAGCAGTAGCTTGAAAGGCACAATGGAAACTCTAGGGCTTAAAGGGCCATAATAATGAAGTGGAAATACCTTTTTCTGGCTTATTCACAATCTTTTTTTCATTTTCATATCAACTTTTTAATAAAGAAAGCATGAGACCTTCCTGCTCATCAATTCCACAAATGTTTCAAGGTCTCAATCACTCCCACTATTGGTGAGGCCTTACTGACCTAGTAGGAGGCAGGCCCTATTGACCAGCTTCTACTGTGCTCCTTGCCCTCTAGCATCATCCCACGCCAGGTTTTTGTTGAACTTTTCCTAGATCCAAACATTTTCAAGGATCACCTTAGTAGAAAACTATTGAGCAAGCCTCCCCTGGGTATGCATGTTTTATTTTTTAATTACATGTATGTAAATGCATTACCTAAAACTAAAGAATGAATACTTGATAGAAGTGTACCCTCAATGATGCTAGATGTCCATCCATGTTTCCAATAGTCTTCTTGAGAACTTTGAACATACTTGATTCACATTTGGTCATCCCTCCCTTCAGCAAATATTCATTGAGCACTCCCTAGGTACAGGCACAAGATATGAAGAGATAGCTATGTCATATTATCTATGACATGCTGGCCATCTGTCTCCCATCTGTGTCCCCTTTCACAATATCCTAAAACTCTTTAAAGACAATATTTATGTTTCCAGGTATTAAAATTTAAGTCTTTTATTTTTTCAGCCTAGAAAATTGCTTTATTTTGTTTATGCAAAATACAAAGCAAGCAAGTACAATGAAGTGCCGATTTTTGTGACTGTGCATATAGTTGGGTACCATCACAGCTGACAGAAAGAACATAATTTAACAGGTTCTCCATGATACAACTTCTCCATAATTGAAATGAATTAACGAATCCAAACTGAAAAGAAACTAGCATTCCAGTTTCTTGCTGATCTCTGAAGTCTGAGTGAATGCAAAAAAAAAAAAAAAAAAGGCAGAGTTTTTAAAAATGTCCAAAAAAGAAATATAACTTATGAACTCCAATCTTCATCTCTTTAACAAATAGGGATTTCTTCCTTAAAATGGTACCAGAATTCTCAGCCTATCGTTTTCCTTCATGCTCTAAGTGAATATTAGTGTACCATCCTGGTACCAAAATAGAGAAGGATGTCATCATCCACCTTTGGACCACAGGGTTAGAAGTCCATGACCCTGCTGCCAACTTCTCTTTTCTGAAGCTTGCAGTTTTCCATTGTGAATGGCTGCTTCCCAGGCATTCAAAAGAAATGAAGCTAAATGTGATCAAGTACTTCCTGTACCTTCTAGCTCATTAATTGTTATTTTCTTTAAAAGTATCTGACTAAGGAGTTTCACATTGGGCTTTATCTTATAGTTTCATGAAGATAATGACCGACAGTGATTTCCCTGTCTTCCATCCCTTTGACCCCACAATTTGCTCAGCCTAGAATTTTGTCTCTAGTGGTGGCCAACTGAAGCTCATACAAATACCCAGGTGACAGATCTAGGGTGTTTCCTCAATCTTTCCTTTTCCTGTTACTATTGGAAACTCTTGATGCTTGATCTTAGCATGTGAGGAGGAGAGATGCTTCTCAAGGTGACATGAGGACCTTCCTGAAAGCTGGCACTGAATCTTTTTGACCTAAATAAGCACATCCAATGATAAATTATTTGTGACAGTAATAAAAGTAACAGAGAACCATGTTGTAGAGCCCTGTGGCAGGGGTCTAACCCAGAGAAAAGCAGGCTTCAGGAAACACTAAGTATCCAAAATTCCGACACTGAAAAGGAGAATCAACATAACCCCTGCTGTTCATGCAGAGCAGCAGCTATGTAGAAAATTCCAGTTTAATTAAAAGGACCCTCTAATAATCTAATCAAGAGGAAAGAGATTGTCCTGGAAAATAGTCCTCTGAGACTAGAGACACTCACACACAGACTGGAGAGCCACTGGCCTGGAAAGGGTGGTTCAGTAGATGCCTTTGAGGACGCTGTATTTTATGAGTTCTGACTCTGTTTTGTTTTAGTTTCTAGATGTTGTGCGTCTGGTCCATCAGAAATCCTGGAAGGTGGGAGATATCTTTCACGCAGTTGTCCAGTACTGCAAAATGCATGAGGAGCAAAAAGAGGGGACCCCAAGTCTCTTTGACTGGCTCTTGGAATTAGGATAAGGCAGTTTTGCCCTCCAGAGAACGTCTTTCCTTTATCCCGGCATAGATCACAATGGTTTGCTCTAAACACTCTGAACTTTCTCACAACATCCATCTCATTAGCAGAACTATAAGGAACGTACTGCTCAAATCCACTGCACATGGAGTAAATTTGAAAGAAAGCAAAATAAAGGTCTACACAATTTAGTACAACCTCTCTGTATTATCAAAAGAGCTTGTGTTAGAAGAGCCTGAAGAGACACTCCAGTGGGGCTCAAGTTAAAAAGTTCATGATTAGGCCCAAGCTCCAGGGCCACTGGACTCGCATATGTTTAATAATGTAAAATGAGATGTCGTGTCTCCAATGTTATGAATCAACTGGAAACAAACTCACTGGTTAAAATAATTTTATAAACTATCCTGTAACCTTCATTTTACTTTTTCAGAGCAGATTGAGGGGTTGATAGCCCAGGGAAACACTTAGAATATGCAGGAGAAATGCCCAGACCTTTATATAAATAATTTCCACTTTCAGACCGTTATAGTTGGATAGTAACAGGAATGAAACAGTGTCCTCCACTGGGGAGATTTCATGTGTTCACTGCAATCCACTAATAAATATCTCACTTTTCACCAACAATCTCTGGGCTCCTAGCTAACCAGAGAACTAGTGGCATTCAACTAGGCAGAGGAAGATTGAATATTGTCTTGGTTCCATCACTGCTTAACTTTAAAATCATTACAGAATTCTTACACTAAGGGAAAGCTTTCCTACTAAAAAAAGAAAGAAAGAAAATAGTTCTTTAAGATACAATCTGCTTGTGCTTTGAATTATATATGAAATATAAACTTTTGATTTATTTTTATTGTAAATTATGGAGATATTATTATCTTAAATAATATATTGAGTAGTTTAGACGTTTGGAAACCATGAAGAGATTGTCTGGAGTCATATATGGACATTGAGCTCAGGGTTTGTATTCTGAATATGGTGGAACCTGTATGGCTGGCCTGCTGTTCCAAGGACATTATAGGAATGGAATCAGGGTAATAGCCTTGTCTTGTCCTGACCTGGTAGGTGGGATGTCAGACTTCTGACTCAGTGATAATGGCATTCGGTTTGGAAAAAAGGCTTTGTCACATTTTAAATATTTTAATAACAGAGATTTACTCTTTTGAAAACTAAAGATATCTAACATCTCCCTAACACATCTTTTTTTCCAACTAAATAAGCTACAGTTTTATTTTCTTGATCAAAGAGTCGTTTAATAAGAATCTTCTGAAATATTCTGCTTTTACTGTGTTTTTAAAGAATGAGAAGTCATTCTGAATCTGAACAAGGCCACACACCATCATACTGGCCTTACTTGATCTAGTAGTCACATCTTGAAATGCCAAGAAAGCTTCCTGTAAGCCATACTGCCCCCCCACCACCAATGCCAGGAGTTTTTCTGAGTGCTCATTGGGCATTTATTACACATATGGTCCAAATTTAGATTGTATGTTTATTTCAATACATTAACCAAATTTTAAAATCCATCCATTATCTCACATTGAAATGTGTTTCTTTGTGCTACTAAATGGAAAATGATAGATTTATTTTTTAAACAATTGCAGAATATTGTATGTAGATGTTTGTTGTGCTTGAATAAATGTTTACTTATCTTACAAAGCACAAATACTGGATTGTAACCATGTGATGAAGTTATATATGTGGTACTAATGTTGCAGACTAATCAATAAATTTCTGTTGCCAAACTTTCAATCATTTTTTTTTTCTCCAAGAGCTTTAAGTATCTCCTAGAAAAACTCATGGTGTGATTAGATAAAAGTAGTTGTATCCCTTAGATAAGTTTGGCTGTCCTGCTTTCAGTTTTTGAGTAAATAAATGTTCTTTGATGAAGTATGATAAAATTAGTTAAAGCCATGTAAATCTGTTTCTTACCCTTAACATTTTACATTTGGAGCCAGATAATTTTGTGTTCCAGGGGTTGTCATTTTTAACAACCCCCCTAATCCCTACTTACTAGATGCCAATAACTGCCTCCACCCAGTTGCAACAACCAAAAATGTCTCTGAACAGTACCAAATGTCTCTTAGGGGGTAAAGTTGAGACTGGTTGAGGACCACTGGTATAATGACTGCCCTGAAGCGGCAGGTCCTGAGGCCTCAGGAGATGTTACAGTAAAGGAGGAGGAGCCTGAAGCCTCTACTCCAGGGAGTCCCAACAGGAGCCCGAAAACCAAGCATCCCCAGCCAAGGCCCATGTGGTGTGGCCTTTACATTAGGTCTGGGAGAGAGGAGAAAGAGACAGAAGACCAACGAGGAGTCTACAGGCCTAAGGTTAACCAACCTAGACTCAAGTAAGCCAGAGATGAATTCACCAGGGTGAGAGGTAAAGGCATCAGTGTTCCTCCGGTTCAGGAAATAAATTACTAGAATGTTTGCAAATAAAACTTTGAAAATCATGGGCACTCTATTCACTAATAAGAAGGTGTGAGTGTGCTTATGTGAAGAAGAATTCTCAGTCAGCCAAAGGGTATCTTCAAATAGCAGCTCTTTGAAAGGATTATTACAAGGGGGAAGGAGGACATTTCAGAGCCAATGGGGACTATTAATAGCACTCCTACCATGAGATCAGCAAGGGTCTCAATGACTAGGTTTAAAAGGGCCAGGTGTGAGGACATGGGATGAGTAGGTAGAACCACGGAGAATGATCAGGGAATATTTTATCCTGAGGTCAGCCTACACTAATGAAGGGCTTTTGGGGGAGATCTATATGCTGTATCAGGTCAGGAGGAGTTCAAGTCCAGGGGCCCAGGGAATAAAAAAGGAGCTTAGCTTAAGCTTAGCAACAAGTGCTCTGTTTCAATAGACCAGTGGGTATAGTTTAGCTAACCCCAAGGTGGGAATTTAGAGTGTCTATGTATAGCTTTGCCATAGGTGAACAAGGGGCACATCTGTGAGTATTATCTAAGTTATACAGAGAAGAATGACTTCTTGCAATAAGCTATGTTCCAGAACACAAAATTAGGAAGAATTGCCTGACCATGGCTATTTAGCAGCATCACAGGACTCAGGTAAAGTTCACAGTGCATCAAGACTCAGTGAATAGTCCTAACAGAAGCACTATCCCTGACCTCTTGCTGGAGCCCAATGTCTTTCTTCCACAGAGCAAGTGCATGTCTTCCCACTTAATAAACACTCTTTTAGTGACTACTGCGTGTCCACACTATGCTGGACAGATAGAAAGAAGTTCTTCAATGTGACACCATGGCTCTCATAGGCTACCAGGGAAGCAGACACTTCACAACGTAATAACCAGTATAATAATCGCTAAAACACAACTCTCCTCAGACTGGCAATGGAAGGGACACTGCGAAGAGAGTATTTATTGCTGCCTGGTGACATTTGGAGCCACTTTCAAGGAGAAAATATTCGAGTTCAGTTTTTTGATTATAAGGAAATCATTTAAACAAGTGGGGATTAGGGACTCTAAAGGCCTGAAGAGAGGACATTTAAAGCAAAAATGATATCATGAGCCATGATCTGAACATGCAGTCTGAGATACCGACAAGAGATTGATGCAGTTATAACATAGGTGTGAGCTGAGGAAGGTGCCAGATTGGAAGCTGGGAATTAAAATCACATATTAAAAATCTTCTATTTATACCACAGATTCCCAAATGTGATTTTTGAATCTTTTCAATCAAAGGAGATACAAAATCAGGTGTACATGTCCAAAAAATCATGTGAATGTATGTGTGACTCACTAAGCTATAGCTTATGCTCGGGATGATGCCACAAAAGATTACTTAGTACCCAGGTAAAGGAATTCCCCACATCTCTGTGGCTTGTTTTCCTCACATAACACTGTGTATTGGTGGTTCCCAAGACCAACCTCAGGCTGAATGATATACTGGAAGGACCAATGGAACTCAGAAAGTATGTGTTGACAGTTATGATTTATTGGGTAGAATCAGATCAGCAAAGAAAAAAGGCACATAGGGTAACATCCAGGAGAAATTAGTGCAAGCTTCCAGGTGCTTCTTTCCAGTGGAATTTCACAGTATGCACTTACTTCTCCAGCAAAGATACATGAGAGAACCTGTGAAGTGCCACCAATCAGGTAAGCTCAACCAAACTGTGGCGTCCAGGTTTTTCATTAGCTGTCAGTCCCATCAGATGATGCACCCATGTGGCTAACCTCAGCTGCTCATAATCCAGCATATCCCAGGACCAAAACCAGGGGCTTACAATAAATCATATTAGTGTCATAAATTATCTGGTAAAACTGATTCCACATGACTCAAGGCATCAAGCATCTAAAACACTCCCATATTCTCAATCAGGCAGAACATTCCAAAGACTCAGCACTTACCTCTTAGAGGTCAACCAAGAGCCAGTTCTGCAAATAGGCCCTTTTGTGGAATGTGTAGGGTTTGATCAACCAGGCCTCCTGAGTGAACCCTTTCAATCACAGGCACTTATCACCATCTGTCATGTGGCATGGTAAGTTGAATGCATGTGCCTGTATCACTGAATGCAAATTCCTCGAGGATAGAACCACATTTTACTCATCTGTGAGATCTTCCATAATCCCTAGAACCATGTTTTCTCCATAGCAGTATGAGACTGAACTGGAAAAGCTAACAGGCCTTGGGCAACGGAGATCTTAGTGTACATCTGACAATGTTCAACCATTAATTCTAGAAATACAATTTTATTTCACTGTTCCTCTTAGCTTATCAAAGACTGTTATCTGGTATATTAATCTGCTCATGATTTCTTATGAAATTAGTTTGGATTTGAGCAAGTGAAACTTTCTATGAACATTTGCCTTCTATTTTAATTGCATAGGATTGTTTGACCTAAAACATTTTGAATACTAAGAATCTGAAAACTGTTTAAAGTGGTTTCAGTCCCTTTCGCCTATCAACAGTCAAAAAATGATAATAACAAAATGAAAGTTATATTGGAATAAATGTAAGTGATATTCAGGGCATTGAAAGCCAGTTGAATGTGAACTGATTTGAATGAAATGAACAGGGAGAATCAATTCATTTGAGCCTAGCTCCCTAATAGAAAAATTGTTTGTGCGTTAAAAAACCAACAAATTATTAATCCACTTTTATTGTTGCAAAGGTCCTTTGACCATCTGTTTTTAATCCCTTCAAAAATGCTGCTTGTTGGGCTGGGGTTGTGGCTCAGTGGTAGAGCGCTTGCCTGGCACACGTGAGGCACTGGATTTGATCTTCAGCATCACATAAAAATAAAAATATTGTGTCTGTCTGTCTACAACTATTAAATATTTTTTTTAAAAAATACTGCTTGTTAAAACTACCTCCCATTTCACATTTTTCTTTCCAATTTTCACAGCTCCTTCCTGTGAAAAGAGAAGGGAAGCCCTTCTGTTCTTTGGAGATGGCCTTGTGTTAAATACTTAGCAAGATGTTTTTTATTTGCCCTTGGAAGATTCCCACTGCTTTGCTGAACTCTCTCCCATTGATGATTGTGCCCTTCACTCTGTTTCTCATTCCAAGTGTGACAGGGACTCCAGATTCTACTCTGATGCTCTGAGCACATACAATACAGGTGCAAAGATCATTTTATGGTAAATTGTCTTGTCCTTGGGATAAACACCTGGCCTAGATCGGTGTGCATGCACATCTGTCTCTCTTATCACATCGCAAACAAGAGCACACAGCATAGATACGGTAGGAATAAGAGTTACTCCTCTCACAAAGGAAAGTTTGAGGAACCGCCATTTGTGAAGATAGAATGAAAGTGGACGAAACCAGAGGGGGCCTTTAAAATGCTCTGAATTTTCCATGCCCCCGTGTGGCATTTGTGAAGTGCTCTTCTATTTCAAGTAGCAAGACAATTATTTTCAACCCAGCAATGCTTTTAGTAATGAAGGCAATAAACCACATGTTGACCTTTCATGACAACATAGAAGTGTCAGAAAAAAGACACACTAAATTAAATCAGTTATTTCCTTATTCTTATTTGTTTGTTTATTTATTGGTACCAGGGAGAGAACACAGGGCCACTTAAACACGGAGCCACATCCCCAGCCCTTTTTATATTTTTATTAGAGATAGGGTCTTGCTGAGTTGCTTAGGGCCTAAGTTGTTGAGGCTGGCTTTGAAATCACGATTCCCCCTGCCTCAACCTTCCAAGCTGCCAGGATTCCATGCATGCATCACCGCACCCAGCTCCTTATTCATTTTTGACAGCAAAATCTTATTTTCAAATTTGAGTGCAGTTATATGTAAAAAAAAACCAGTAATTTGTTGTCCCAGCCATGTGGACTCTCCAGCATATTACTAAATGTTTCTGAAATTTCATAATTTTTCTACTATGACCAATAAATTGCATAGATAAAGTGATATATCAAACCTTTTCCAAACTGATCATTTTACAAATTGCTGACTGGCAAAGAAGATGGTAAAGATGAGATCATCGTGGGGAGCAGAGAATTGTGCAGGGTCTAGTATCTCTGGGAGGTAAAGCTCAGATGAGGCTTCCTTTGAAACATGGAGCCATTTGTTTTCCTCATTTCATCAACACCTAGACAAGATTTGAGCAATTCTGGCCAAAGAAAAATTTGAGAGTGTCCAATGAGACAAAAAAAGATGTAACTATAATTCTCAATATTTTTGTGTTAAAGGCTCTTTTGAACACCAGCAGAAAGTGGCAAATACAGAGTTCAAGGATTTTTTGCATAGTTGTGGCGGTTATTTATGGCTTTTCCGTAGCCCAGGTCTAGCCTCTAGATGGTAGAGTCTCTCACCTTCTAGAAGCCCCTCCAATTCCTATCTTGGCCCACAGGGGGTCCTCTACACCTTTGTTCAAGGAAACCAGAACTCAAGTATTTATAAGGACAACATCTCAAAAGGTCAGATTCCAACCAAAAGGAATATTGTTTTCAAGATATATTAATTTTTAATAGAACATGTTAAAGAAGGAAAGACAGGCAGGAAGGAAGGGAAAAAAGAGAAAGGGAAAAGAAAAGGTAACTCTTCAAGAAATACACTGTGCTTTTTTTTCCCCTAGTACTGGATATTGGACACAGGAGTGCTCTGTCATTGAGCTATATACCAAATCTTCTTTTCTTTCCTTTCTTTCTTTCTTTCTTTTTTTTTTTTTTTTTTTTGGTACCAGGAATTGAACTCAGGGTTGCTAAGCCACTGAGCTACATCCCCAGCCCTTTTTATTTTTTACATTGAGGCAGGATTTGGCTAAATTGCTGGTTTCCAACTTGGGATTCCTCCTGGGTCACTGGTATTACAGGGCTTTGCCACTGTGACCACTGCGTGCCAGCAAGACACACACTACTTTAAAATAAGATAAGCCTACATCTAGAAGAAGCCCAGAATTTAGTTTCTATACAATGACATGCTACAGAATACAGGCACTGGGCCCCACTCATGACTTCTAAAGAGATTTCCATTCAATATCAGCAACTTCTGGTTCTCCTCAGCTGCTGGGGGATGAGGTGCTGATGTTCGTTCTCCAATCCTCTTCCTTTATCTAGATTTGTTGCAATCAGAGGCAACAGTTCTAAACACTCAAAGCAAAGGAAATGTACTACTTTAGAAAGCACATCAACTAAAACAGAATCTCTTCTGAAGAACTTCCGGAAGAAGTAAGAAGCTATAACGTATGTCCTAGTTAATGTCTAACTAAGCATTTCTTGATATTGCAGTACAGGACTGGGTGGCAGGGGACAATATTCAACTCCACAAAACAGACAAAGAAGGGATTGTGGCAAAATGCCTGGCATTCCCACAGGCCTTGGCATCTAGCCATTCACTCCATAAATATTTATTCAACACCAAGCATGCCAAGCACTGTTCCAGACTGCATGAGATCCAGTCCAGTGAGGGATGTTGATGAGGGTTCATAGCCAAAATATAGTACCAAAATAAAGAGATGAGCCTATAGCATTGGCAGAAAATGCTGGAAAATAAAAAAAAAAAATTTAAAAACCCATAATGTAAAAGCAGGGTAAAGGCTAAAATGTAATAGCGAATGTTTACTTCAATCATGCCCAAGCTCCTGGTTCCAAATGCATCATTAGGTAAATCTTCAAAGTTCTTAAACAAGTTAAAAGGTATCACTAGAAATGTTTCCCAACCTCTTACTCCTTAGTCAGTCTAAATGCGACTTACTTTTTACTTATTTTTTAAAAATGGCTCAGGAGGCCAGGGAGCAAGGAAGCTCTGGTCTGCACTACAGCACTGAGAAAGGCCTCAGGGGGCCTGGTGAAAAATAAGACAGATGGAGAGAGAAAGAAATAGATATTTATACAGATATAAATTTGTATAGATAGATATGTATAGAGATACAAATTTTTATAGATGGATATCTACATAGATATGAATTTTCTTAGGCCCCACTAAGACCTCAGTCCGTTCCCTCAAGACATTTTCCAGACTGTCTCCAGCTCTTGCTGCCCCTGCATGCTGTGTCTACTTGCCCTGCATGAGTACAGGTTGGTGACATAAGCACACTGTTGCCTGAGTCATGGAATCTCATCTTTCAGAATGTCAAGGGCAATGCGTCATCTTTGGAACTCCCCTGACTGATGAACAAATAACATTTAAACATAAATGAATTTCTTCCTGGAAGTAAATGCAGTTTCCTGGCTCAGCAGGTAGTTCTGGCCAGCCCTTTAATTGGAAGACAGAAACATCTGCTAATGAGCATCTGTCAGAAGCCTGAGTACAGTCAACTTCTAAAGAATCTGGAATGCAGAGCAGCCTTGGCAAGAAGCTCCCGAAGCCTAATTAGCCAGCATTTTATTAGTGATTTCTTCCTTGTTCTCCTTGCTCAGGTCCGTGTAGTTCATTGGAGTGTAGTGGGGGAAATTATGAACCTAATTTTGCAGGTAAACAAAGAGATTCAGAAGTATAAAGGAGAATACAGTAAGGCAGCAAAGATAACAATAAGAACAATAAGAACTCACATTTATCTGAGCACTCACTCTAAGTGCCAGACATCAGTTTAAGTGTTTTGCATATACTGATTTATTTCATATTCACAATAACCATCTAAAGTGTTATTATCATTATCACTTTGTTATGGGAAAGCTTGGAGCTCAAAGACAATAAGCTTGTGGTAAAGATTTTCACCCCATCTGTGGCTCTCTCTTCACGTTATTGTTTATTTTGCTGAGAAAAAGCTTTTTAGTTTGGATCCATCCCATCTATTGATTCTTGATATTACTTCTTGTGCTTTAGGAGGCTTGTTAAGGAAGTCACATGCACCTCAGATAGAGCATTAATCTCCAGTATATATAAAGAACTCAAAAAATGTTACACCAGAAAATAAATAACTTAATCAATAAATGGTTTCTTAACTGAACAGATACTTCTCAGAAGAAGATATGCAATTGATCAACAAATATATGAAAAAACGTTCAACATCTCTAGCAATTAGAGAAATGCAAATCAAAACTACTCTAAGATTTCATCTCACTCTAGTCAGAATGGCAATTATCAAGAATATAAGCAACGGGCTGGGGTTGTGACTCAGTGGAGCTCTTGCCTCGCATGTGTGAGGCACACAGTTTGATCCTCAGCACCGCTAAAATAAATAAAGGTATTATATTTATCTACAACTAAAAAATATGTATAAAAAAAGGATACAAGCAACAATTAATGTTGGTGAGGATGTGGGGGAAAAGGCACACTCATACATTCCTGGTGGGACTGAAAATTGGTGCAACCACTATGAAAAGCAGTAAGGAAATTCCTCAGGAAACTCAGAATGAAACCACCATTTCACCCAGCTATCTCACTCCTCAGTTTATACCTGAAAGACAAAATCTGCATACCACAGTGAATGCAGCCACATCAATGTTTATAGCAGCTCAATTCACAATAGCTAAACTGTGGAACCAACAAAACTACCCTTCATCAGATGAATGGATAAAGAAAATGAGGTATATATACACAATGGAATAGTACTTAGCTTTAAAGAAGAATGAAATTATGGCATTTGCAGGTAAATGGATGGAGTTGGAAATTATCATGCTAAGAAAAATAAGCCAATCTCCTAAGACCAAAGGCTGAATGTCTTCTCTGATATGTGGATGCTAACTTACAATAAGGGGGGTGGGGCTAGGGAAGAATAGAGGTACTTTGGATTAGGTAGAGGGGAGCGAGAGAAGGGGAGGAAGGAAGGATAGGAAGGATAGCATAATGAATCAGACATCATTACCCTATGTACATAGATGACTGCACAACCAATGTGATTTTACATCTCATACAACCACAAAAATGAGAAGCTGTACTTCATTTATGTATGGTATATCAAAGTGCCTAAGTACATTCTACTGTCATGCCTAACTAGTTTGAACAAATAAAAAAAAGACAATAAGCAGTTGGCTTAAGGTTCTAAAACCAGAAACAGGCAAAGCAGGATGTATTCCAGGCAGATGAACTCTGTATCCCATACTCTTAAGTCTTCTTGCAGGTTTTAACTCACATAAATTGGAGACATGAGAAGAAAGGAGGTCAAAGGATGGATAACGAAGGAAAAGAGAAATGTAGGTTCAGGCCATTCTCATCCTTTATCAGTTTAGTCATGTACTGTCTCAGCCACCATGTTTCTACCAAAGTAAGGAGAGAAAATAATGAACAAAACTCTGTTACTTACTTGAGAGCAGTTAAGGCTAGGAAAATGGAGTCTGTGACTATTTATAAGGTTGGGTGAACTAGTTGAGAGCACCCCAGAGGAAAGAGAGTATACTTCCAGATCATTTGCATAAGCACCCTGCAGGGAAATATTGCATAACTGCAACATGTAAAGAAGCCCTCAATCTGAGGGGAGAGGAACTGGTTATAAATGTTTTCTAAAATTTTAATTGGAAATAAAGATTTTTTACACCACACGCACACACACACACAAATGTATTTGGCCTCTCTGATAATGTTTTTAGAAGTACTTGTAAATGTGATATGATATTTAAGCTTTTAAAATGTTAAGTTAAACATTCTTGACTGATCATACTGTGCCATTCATCTATTCAAAAGGAAAAATTAAGCAGCAGCCTAAAGAGCAGCATTGTTCAATGGATTGCAGAGGAAGTATGTACCAGCCAAGTTTTCAGCATGGGAAGAACAAATAAATCATAAACACACTGGGAGATGAATTTTAAATTCTGTTTTTAGATCTCAATTCCAAGAATCAGAAAGAAAAGAGAAAAAACTCAGTGGGAGGTTATTTTGAAGGTGACAGATGCCAAGGTTGACTCACCATGGGTCTGGGGGTGAGAGGATCTTCCCTTATGGCATGCCACTGAGCAGGGATAGGGATGAGGAAGGAACCACAGCACATGATCTGCTGGTCACCAATTACATGCTGGAAATGACAACTGTCCCATCCCAAACTGGGCAAGGACAGTAACGGATGACCAATGAGGAAAATCTTTGGCACAAAGCAGCCCAAAGGAAATTGGTTGACACTGTCCAGGACTACATGGGTCATGGCCAAGATGAAAGCAGATGACTGTTACATATGGTGGCCCCCATGCAGTGGAGAGTTTTGGTGGCCTAGTCAACAGCATCCCTTCTCCCTCTCTTCCTTACCTGATTTTTATGGAAATCCACTTCATATAACTCATGTGATTCAAGAGAAACTGATTCCATTCCAGCTCCCAAGTGGCTGAAGGCTGGACTAAGCCCAACAGAGTTCAGTCTTCCTTTATCTGAATACTTCATGCAATGGTTCACCTATATTGGCACAATCTGAAGGGAAAGGGTCTACGGAGGACTCTATTGCACGCTTCTCTCTCTCTCCTCCTCCTCCTCCTCCTCTCCCTTTATGAGATGGAACAAGGAAGTATTTTGGTCCTATCTCCATCAGTGTTGGGCACCAAAGGGATGGATGGGAAACAAAGCAAACATTTCCTTCTTTATCAGGAAGTACAATTACGATTCTCTGATAGACACCTGATTGCTTCTGTAGTTAACATAACCCTGTGACTTTCTTTGAATCAATAAAAAAAAAAAATTCCTAAAATTCATAAGGAACCACAAAAGACCCAAAATAACCAAAGTTAAAAAAAAAGCTGGAGATATCACAATGCCTGACTCAAAATATATTACCAAGTACAGAGCCAGAGTTATTAAAATCACATGGTACTAGTATAAAAACAGACACATAAACTAAGGGGGCAATATAGAGAAACCAGAAATACGTCCATACTCTTAGAGCCAACTGATTTTCTAAAATTTGTTCTAATTAGTTATGCAAGACAGTAGAATGCATTTTGACACATCATACATAAATGGAATATAACTTCTCATTCTTCTGGTTGTGCACGGTGTAGAATCACACCAGTCATGTAATCATATATGCACATAGGATAATAATGTCTGATTCATTCTACTGTCCTTCCTACCTCCATAACCCCTCCCCTCCCATCACTCACCTCTGTATAATTCAAACTACCTCTATTCTTCCCTAGCCCCCATCCCCTTATTGTGAATTAGCATCCAAATATCAGAGAAAACATTCAGCCTTTGGTTTTGGTTTTGGCTCATTTTTCTTAGCATGATAATCTCCAACTCCATCCATTTACCTGCAAATGCCATAATTTCATTCTTCTTTAAGGTTGAGTAATATTCCATTGTGTATATATACTACATTTTCTTTAGCCGTTCATCTGTTGTAGGGCACCTAGGTTGGTTCCACGGTTTAGCTATTGTGAATTGAGCTGCTATAAATATTGATATGGCTGCATCACTGTAGTATGCTGATTTTAAGTCCTTTATGTATAAACCAAGAAGGGAGATAGCTGAGTCAAATGGTGGTTCCATTCCAAGATTTCTGATGAATCTCCATACCACTTTCCATAATGGTTTCACCAATTTGTATTCCCACCAACAATGTATGAGTGTACCTGTTTCCCTACATCCTTGTCAATATTTATTATTGCTTGTAGTCTTGATAATTGCCATTCTAACTGGAATGAGATGAAATCTTAGAATAGTTTTGATTTGCATTTCTCTAATCGCTAGAGATGTTGAACATTTTTTCATGTATTTGTGGATCTATTGTATTTCTTCTGTGAAGTGTCTGTTTAACTTCTTTACCCATTTATTGATTGGGTTATTTGCTTTTTCAGTGTTAATTTTTTGAGCCAAATAATTTTTGATAAAGGTATCAAGAACAAATAGTGAGGACTAGGATTGTAGCTCAGAGGTAGAGCACTTGCCTAGCACGTATGAGGCACTGGGTTCAATCCTCAGCACCATGTAAAAATAAGCAAATAAAATAAAGGTATTGTTTCCATCTACAACTAAAAAAACTTTATTTAGAAATAACAAACAATGATGAAAAATCAGTCTCTTTGATAAACGCTGTAGGCAAAATTGCATCTGCAAATGCCAAAGAATAGAGAGATCCTTTTCTCTCGCCCTACACAAAGATCAACTCCAAATGGATTAAAGAATTTTTTTTAATATAAGGGATTGAACCCATGGGAACTTAACCACTGAGCAACATCTTCAGCCCTTTTTTATTTTTTATTTTGAGACAGGATCTCACTTAGTTTTTTAGGGCCTCACTAAATTGCCAAGCCTGGCTTTGAACTCACATCCTTCTGCCTCAGCCTCCCAAGTTGCTAGTATTACAGACCTGCCTCACTGCTCCCAGTAAGACCTAAATCTTAAACAGGAAACTCTGAAACTACTTCAGAAAGCATAGGGGAAACACTTCAAGACATTGGTATAGGCAACAGTTTTTTAGATAGGACTCCAAAAGCCCAGGCAACAAAAGTTAGAATAGACAAATGGGATTAAAAAAGCTTAAGAAGCTCTGCACAGCAAAGGAAATACTCAGTAGGATTCAAAGACAACCTACAGATGAGAGAAGATATTTTCAAATAGTACAAGTGACAAGGATTTGACATCCAGAATACATAAGAAATCCAAAAAGATGAACACCATAGAAACAACCCAACTTAAAAATGGGCTAAAAAGCTAAACAGATACTTCTGAAAAGAAAACGTACTACTGGCCCAAAAATACACACCAAAATGTTCAACTTCACTGATCATCAGAGAAATGCAAATCAAAACCACAGTGAGGAATCATCTCACCCAGTCAGAGTTGGCCATCATTAAGACAAGAAGAACCAATGTGGGTGAGGATGTGGGGAAAGGGAACTCTCACATGGCTGGTGGGAATGTAAAGTAGGACCTGTTATGGAAAACAGTACGAAGATGTCTCAAAACACTCAAAAGGGAACTTATATGTGACCCAGCAATTCCATGACTGGGCATGTACCCAAAGGAGCTGAAATCTTTATACCAAAAAGATAGTTGAACTTCCATGTTTATAGCAACACTAGTAACAATAGTCAAAATATGGAATCAACCCAAATGTCTTTCAGAAGGTAAATGGACAAAGAAAGAGTGGTATTTTCACACATGGAAAGAATGAAATTCTGTCATTTGCAGCAACGTGGATGCAACTGGAGAACAACGTGTGTGGAGTGACACGAGCCAGACACCATGAGACAAATCCACATGTCCTCACTCATTTAAGGAAACCAATACCTCAACCTCACAGAGGTATTGAATGGAATAGTAGTCATAGAGATGGAGAAGGAAAACGAGAAAGGGAAAAGGAATAGGAAAAACTTAGGGCGGGGGTATTTAGAGATTGGGAAAGTTGCTGAGGGGAAGGAGGAGAGTAAGATTATGGAGTGAGAGAGAGGGTTTAAAAATTGGCCATCTAATTAGGAGAAGGCTTTCTTTTCTTTTTTTTTTTTCTCCTCCAGTCTGCTGGAGAAATTAGAACCAAGAAAGAGGGATCAGGTATGTAATCTGGAGACATCAGTAGAAAATGGGAATGCAGACTTACTTCAGATATTACCAAGAATTTCAAGATGGCAGCAACAGACGTATGCAGACTTCCTAACTGTGGGCCCTGGTGACTACACATGCTGCCCACTGTGAAGCAAGTTACATTTAACAAACCAAGACCAGGCTGGCCTGCTTCTGAAAGCTGGAAGCCAGGAAACTGTGTGCCAAGGCAAAAAAAAAAAAAAAAAAAAGCAATTTGTGAAACCCCCTAGAGAGCCTTGGTTTCCCCACCTGCCTTTCCACTGCCCCACATATACTGAGACAGACCAGGACACAAATGGAGTTTATGGTCAGCTCTGAGTAATGACTATGAGGTTCGCATGAGTCCAGAGGGTGGAGTCTACAAGAAAGCACAGGTCAGATGTGGGAAATCAGAAATGTTAGAGAGAAAGGGATGGTAATTCTAAGCAAAGGGGAAGACGTGGGCAATGGTGTGGGAATGCCAAATCAAGACAATATAGGGAGCAGGCTAGAACTTGGAATGTGGAAGTCACTGGAGCCAAAATGTGGAAGGCCTTGGATAATACCGTTAAGACATGGGGTCCATCTAAGCAATATGGGGTCTCATACACATTCATGGTTTTTTTTTTTTTCCTTTTTGTATGTGTTGATCATTTTAAATTTTCTTTTTTGAAATTATAATATTTGACAAAAATCACAGGGAAAGTAGGTTATATGTTATTTTCTATTATTCCAGTATTCTGAATACAGGAACTGTGGCCACCGTTCCAGTTACATGGAGTAGCTTCCAGGGCAAGGTGGACTCTGTGATTCAAGTTACACCTGGAGAGGTGAGAAGTTTCTGCTGTCCTCTGCTTAACTGATGATAAGACATGACGAAAGAGTTCTGCCAGAGGAGTGGTGGGCGTGGGGCAAGAACCTGTGGCCTTCTGCTTCATTTGCCACTGACCACCTGTGTATCTTGGAGAAAGTCATTAGCCTTTCTGAGCTTATTTATCTCTCTGTGAAAGTTGCATCAGCAAACCTCCACTGCTGGGTTGTTGTAAGTATTCAATTGGCAACGTTCACAACATTTGTCTCTATAAGCAACAAAGTATAGTACCAACGTGATTCTTGAGTCCTTGACTCTGTGTTATAAAGGTCATCCTAGATGACGTCGCTTGAAAAATGACACAGAGGCATTTAAAACCGGCTGAAGTATTTATAAACCTAGTTTTCATCTGGGTAGAGCATATTTTTGACAGGTGAATCTCAAGGGAAGCTTTCAAGTGTCAAATTCGTGGACCCATGAATAGAGCTTATAATTGAGGGTAGTCAAGTTGAGCTGCTAAGATCTTGGGGAATAATAATATTTTTAAGAATGAAACTTTTATGTAACCCTTCTGCAGTTATGTCTGATGCTCTATACTTTCCAGTCCTATAAGAACACAGGTCTCTATTTTGAGAGTGTTGACAGTTAAACAATTAGGCGATAATACAGTATGATATAATTACAGTCTAGTCCCTGCACTCTTAAAGGCTAAGGATTTCAGTTATTATTTACTGCAAACCTAACAGTTCCTTGCCATTTCCCCTCAAATGATCCATGATCTTGCAAAACCTTACACACGCTGTCTTTTTTTCTGTGCAGAATGCACATTCTCCCATCAGGGACACTTGAAAAGGGTTCTTTGAGCACCTATTTGTCCCATCCCAATGACTCCCACTATACAGGGCAACTAGCACCTTCCCACACTTGGCACAGGTCCTAATTTCAACAAACATTGTATTCTATTTCCTTGGTCATGAGGGTGGTCATATAACTGATCCTGGATGGTTAGGTAAGGTTTGGTTATGGTCTGATTAAACAAACTGATCAGAATAGAGGGCATTTGGGGTTTATTTTTAGTTTTCCGTTTTCCTAATTTGTTCACTAAGTATTTGTGGTATTATATATGGTTGTTGAATTGAGGTTTCCCAGAACTGAAATTTATTCCTTTGTAAATATTGAAAAGGCCATTCTGACAATCTTTTTAAACAGTTGACCTAATACTGGAATCAAATTTAAGAAATTGATTAAATATTTCTCCTAGAACTCTCTTGGTATCTTTCTGTGGAATTAAATTCACATAAGCCAGTATTTCTTCTCTAGTAACAGGCAGCCATATCTTAAAATAGATGCTCAACCAAGATCATACCAAAGTGCTGGGGAATGATATTGGCCAAATTATATCATGTTCATATATGAATATAAACAACAAATTCCATCATTATGTATACCTGTAATGCCCCAATAAAAATGTATAAAAAGCTTTTAAAAATACAGACAGGAAGAGATGACAAGGACTGGCTGAAATGACTCGCATTTATACTGCCAGTCCCCATTTTTATATTATGACATAATAGATGATTGCATCTAAGTTAAAATATACTTTAATTTATAGCAACAAAAAAGATCATACCAGATGAATTTGATTAAATTATTACAATTAACGCATGACCCTTACAAGACTTTCCTAGATTTTCCTAGTTTTAAACAGGTGATTTTTTTAAATAGTCACAGATTTTTTGACATTTCTCCGATTGAGCAGTGTCTATATCTTTATATCTTTATAAATCATTTGCCACATATTAGATATTTACTAATAAATGTAAATGTCTTTCTTTTCTTCTCCCTTTCCTCAGTGTTAACAATTTAATTTTTAAATTCAAAGGTAAAATTTTATCCAATTAGGATTGCAGTGACAAAAAGTCTGAAATATTTGGAGAGGAAATGCTCTGAAAATCAACATACTTATTACATAAGAACTTGCAGCAATAGAAATGTACATTTCTTGCTTTTGCTTCATTTTTAGAAAACTGATGTTCCAGGCCAAGAGCATTGATGATTCCAAAGTTGAAGTAAACAGACTTGAGATAATTAAGTAATAAATTTAGTTCTTATTTAATAACCAAAGGAAAAAAGTCATTCTTCCATATCGTGAATGTAGACCATTCTCAAATACAAATGTGGTAAACTGATAAAGAAGTTTTATTTGGAGAAAACATAAATACCAAAATTCAAGTATAATTTACCTTAGATTTTCACTCTGATCATTCAGACATATTTATCAACACTGATCTGTGAAACTGTGTCTCATGAAGCAGATCTCCTAGAATGTAGCACACTTATTCATCTCCATGTATCTACCACCTGCTAGGGCAAGCCCAGGCCCCCACCATCAACAGGGCCAGATTAAAATCTGATTCAAACACTAAAAGGTACACTTTCAAATGACCCTTTCAAAATGCCCTCAATTAACTATAGTCTGAACTCAGAAGAATGATGTTTTTATATATTGGAAATTATTAATACAGACTTAGAAAAAATATATTTTATAACAGATCTCAAGTCCCTTGACACTAACAGTCTGCAAGTATGTTTTCTTTCGTGCAAAACAATGGATCCTATGAGACTATTTGTCTAGTGGTAGTTCAACACTCATCAATTATTCTAGTAATGGAGAAAATTGGGTTAAAGTTCAAACCTGCCATTTAATGTTCCTTTTCTGGTAATAAAAGATACATTGTGATTGGTTTATGTATACCTTTTTTCCAGATTTCAGCATGAGCAAAAAAGAGAAAAAAAAAAACTAAGGTTAGCTAGGACCAGGCATAAGGAGTACAGAAATGTTAACTTTTACAATCCCATGTAAAATATCCTCCAGGGACAACTGTAAGTATAGCTTAATTCTTGGATGATGAACTCAGCTGCCTGTCTGAGATTTACCTTGAGGGACACTTAAATTGTTAAACAAATACATATTAAACATTACAATACTGAAACATCCTGGGGACACCAAAACTATAGACAAGATCCCTGCTCCCCAGAAAAACACTCTTGCAAGCAAATAACTACAATCCACAGAGACTAGTCACAGCAAATGGCACATACATTAAGTACTTTCTGGAAGTTTATTTTATTTTCTTTCTTTCTATTACCTTCAGTTTTATAATAAGATATGTGTATGTGTACATACACATTTCATGCTTTCTATAAAATTGCTATGAAATGCTACCTCTTAATGTAGAAGGGTCCATGTAGAATTATGTTAGAAGAAATAATAGTACATGAATCCATTGCTTCAAACTAGGCACCTTCATCTGAAGACCCAAGCACCAAGGTCCATTCTCTAGCAGGGTTCTGTTGAAGCTCATTGGCTAGCATAGGATACACCTGAAAATGCTGTTGTTCATCTGTCTTCCTTAGTTCAAAACTGAGGACTTCAACCCACATAAAATCATACCTGTACTGCCAGTTGATATTTTAGAAAATAGATACATGTGAGTAAAGATTTATCAAAAGAGATTACTAATATCATTTAGGGAAGTTCCCTTTGAGATATGTATATATGGCCACATAATATTTTGTTTTTTGTGCTTTTGATAGAATTAAAATGTAAAGCTTTTTTCTATTGTTCTAAATATATTAAAAGCAAACAACTCAAGTTTGAAGTTTGTTTGAATTTACAGGAAACCTCTCTTTGACATATTTCCAAAATCATTAAATCACACAATGTTAGAATTGGAAAAGGCATGAGTTAGGCCAAGCAATAAAGTCAGGCTTAGCTTCGAAACTTGCCTAGAATGCTTTACTGGTCTTGCTTTGAGATGGTTTCTGGTAGTACCATTTCAGAAATGACAAAGCTGAATTTATCCAAAACAGTGTGTTAGACAGCTTTCTACTACTATAACAAATATCTGAGGTGACTGATTAAAAAGATAAATGACTTTTTTGGTTCACAGTTTTACAGATTTCAGTCTCTATTAGTTTGCCTCATTGCTTTTGGTGAGCAGAACATCATGGTGGGAGCTCGCGGCAGAGAAGAACTGCTCACCTCATGGTCAGAAAGCAGAAGAGAGAGAAGGGGAGAGATGGAATCCAAGGAGTCCCCTTCAGGAATTCTCCCCCAGTGACCTAAAGATCTCTCCACCTCCTGAAGTCTCCACCATCTCCCATCAGAGCTACTCTGGGCAGCAAGTCTTGGCCATGTGGACATTTGGGGGATACTTAATGTCCAAACTATAGCAGAAAGTATGTCAAGTTCATGTAGCAAATTAGAGGCATTGATGAATACTTCAATTTTTCTTTACTTTAAATAGGTCTTAACAAATATTTTTTCCAGGTGAAGCAAGTTAAGTTTTAAACATTATTTTGAAGCCACAGATAAGCAGGGGATAGAATTGTAACCACTGAACAAATATCTGAGTGTCTCACACAGAAAGGCTTTGGTTGACATGTCAAGGCCCTGGACTAGCTGGGAGCATGGCTTTTGCATGGTTCAAGTACATGAGAATCAATATGCCCATAAAGTGTGCGATTCCAAGTCAGGGAGGGGGAAAGCAAATATTGTTGATATTCCTGACCTTGGGTACTGCCTTGATTTGGCTACAAAGTAACTTTTGTGAATGCATCTAATTACATTATGCAGAAGTGACATCTTCTATATAATCTTCTATTAAATATCCAATATTGTGGTCACTAGACATACACAGATATTGAGTACTTGAAAATTTGATATTATTAATATAGTATTGACATAAGAATTATTGAATGTGCTTAATTTGAATAAAATAGTTTCAAATAGATTCTTTTGCTTCAAAGTCATTTAAATCAATTCTTTAAAAGAAAATAGACCTGTCAATGTGGGTACAACTGTTAAAGGAAAATGATGGTTTGGTACTCAACTTAATTGGACAACTTTCAAATGTAGTTGGAACAACCTTAGGTATGTGCATCTGATTTTTCAACTGGAAATTTTATGAAATTTAAATACAAATCAAATATCTCCTGTGAAAATTTAGCTTCTGAATAAAGATGAATCTGCCCTCTTAGCCACTCTGCTCTAAAAATATTCTCATTTTCATTTGTCTCTGCAGAGAGGGTTCATGGAAAGTTCATGCTATGGAAGCCTCTGTCAAGTGACCCTTTCTTATGAGGTCACAAAGCAGCAGTTGGGAAAATAGGAGCTTGGCTGATCTCTGGGAAGATCCTTGAGAGTCCTTGACCTCAGAACATCTGTCTTCCCTTTCCCAGTCAAGCCACCACTCTTCAGAGCTGTGCAGTCCCAGGATATGCTGGAGACAGCATTGGCCAGTGGTATTTATCTGACCAGAGAAGTGATCCCAAAACTTCATTTCTGATTCTCCACAGAACTTAGCCAGGTTCACTACAAATTGACTTTTCAATAGTCTATAGAAAATAGGAATATTTGACTCTTCCTGAAATTTAGCATGATATTTTTCAACAAGTTGTTTCACGCTCTTCCCAGTGATGGCCAGTTCTATGTGTCTACTTGGCTTGTCTACAGTCTGCAGCTATCCAACACTTTGGAAGGTCTATTTGCTTTGTTATTGGATATAAATGAGGGAAGTCTGTGGAGATCCGCTGGAGTGTGTGGAGTCAAGGGAGCTTCTCTTTACTGGTTCCATCACTGTGGCTGGGATCTCTTCAGCTCTCATGGTTATAGATATGGGCATTCCAGTTCTGCTCTTTCCCTCCCTCCCAGGGGTCACAAATTTGTGGCTCTGCAGGGCTAATGTGCTGAGAAGCACATGTCTGGACAGGGAAATTTGCAAGAACACATACCCACACACACACAATATACACCATCACACACAATATCTAAAACAAAGAAAATGTGGTATTTTGATTTGCCAGTATCTAATAAGTCCACTATGTGTCAATTATTGGGCTACTTGCAGACCTATAATACCAAGTAGGTATTATTAATGTTCACCAATTATTTCTCTCCAAATCTCATGTACTTAAAGAGTTACATGCCACACGCACACATGCACACATACACACACACTCTTTAAGTACTGCCAGCTGACAAAGAAAGGTGACTGGGGGTGATATTAATCAGCTGCCCATTCCCAACTGTAGCCTTTCTCCCCAGTCTCAGTGACCACAGGACCGACCACATATTGAGGAAGAGCCACAACCACCATGAATCATGTGAACTCACAGCAGGCGTTGTATAAATGAGAAATAAAACTCTTTATTAACCTGAAAAATAAAAAATCTTGTTTGTTTTATAGCCTATCCTTACCTATCCTAGTTGAGGACTAACTGAATAACACATGGTATCTGTCCTCCAATGCTACGGTTAGGAAAGTTGAATTAAAGTGGCTTTAATAACACCTATATTTAAGCTAAAATAGTTATTTTTAACATATAGGAATTTATTTTCAAAGAGAATAAAAATCATTTTAATATCAAAACATATATAAAACAGAACAACAACAAAAAATTCAAATTCGTTTAGAATAGTTGTTCTTAACCCTGGATACTTAATAGACTCATACGAGTAGTATTTCCAAAGTACCAGTGCCAGAGCCCTAGTTTCTAATTGGTACAGAGTAGGGCTCAGGCAGCAGTATTTCTAAAAGATCCCCAGTTACAGACTCAATGAACGTGATAGTTGCATTAAGCTCTGCAATGTCCGTAGTCTTAAACTCAAACATTAACTTTAACTCTAGACTTCCAGAAAAATATAAACATATTTCTCTTTCTTGAAATGTATTTTGTACCGATTTTTTTTAAATACTTCTGCCTGTGATATCAGTTTTGTATGTCAACCTGGCTAGGCCATATGTAACAAACAAACAAACACTCATCCAAGTGTGGCTGCAAAGGTGTTCTGTAGAGGTGATTAATATCCATATTTAGCTGACTTTAAGTAAGGGAGGCTCTCTTACGTATTCTGAATGGGCCTGATCTAATCAGTTGAAAGACTCAAGAGCAGAACTAAGGCCTTTCAGAAAGAATGAGAAATTTCACCTGCACACAGCAGTGTCAGCGTAGGCCTGCACATCCGGATAGCCTGACCTGATAGTGGACATGCCCTGTCAGCCCCACAACCACGGAAGCCAATTCCTTGAAGTCAGTCTCTTTGCATCTCCTCCTTACTATTTCCTCTGCTTGAACCTTGGCTGATATACTCCTTCCACCTCATTAAATTGTAAACCACGAGGCATAGGTATCTGTCTTGCTCATTAGGAATCCCAGGACCTGGCAACATGTTTGGTCCATAACAGGCCCCAGTGGACATATGCTGAATAAATAAAAATATGAGCCATCTGGTCAGAACATAAAGAGTGGGCCACAAGGCACAATAAATGCTATTAGAATTCAGCATAAGGAACAAACTCATCTAGCCATGGAGATCAGAGAAGAACTGTAATAGGACTTGGTGCTGGAGGATGGAGGTTGGGAAAGAAAGTTGTAGACAGAAGAATATGACTGACTGGATTTTGCACCACTGAGTTCAGAACTTTGTTCTTTTAGCCAGTGGTGGTGGTCGGCGGCTCCCCACTCCCTCTTTTCTTTCTCCATATGTGTGTGTATAATTTCTCTCTATCTATATGCAATTATGTATATATAACTTATATAAAATCATATATGTATATACATATAATTTGTAAAATTCATAAACTTTTCTTTAATGCATTTTACTCAGAAGCCAAAATAAGATCTTTATAATGAAGTTTTTCCAGTTAAGGTAAGATGTAAAGGTTGGAGTTCAGTCCCTTACTTGTTATCACAGATGCCTTTGAGGAACCTCTAAAAAATTGCTAATGATGCATTAAAGCATAGAATGAAAGTCAGTTCTTACATCATTATTTTGTTCATTCGTTTAATCAGTCCACCAATTATCAACTACTGAGTTCTGCACTATTCTACATGCTGGACAAGCTCAGAATGAGATGAGAAGGTACATCTCCCAGTGGTGGGGCCAGTGGGGGTTGTGTGTCTTTCTGGACATGACTGAGGTCCTAAGGCATCTCCTAAGGCCTTTGAGGCTTACTCCAAAGACAATGAGTCCCTAAATAGACAGACATTTGTAAACTGGGTGAATGTGTGCTTGCCAAGGGTTTCTCTGACCTCATCTCTCCTCCATGAACTTGTGCCAGGTCCATAGGGAGAAGAGGAAAAACTAAAATTGCTCCACCACAAAAATCTCTGTGCAACATTAGGCCAACAGTGAAGCTGGTTCACAGCCATGCAGCAACACAGAGGCAGTGCCAAAAGGCACCTGAGATGGAACAGATCCTAAAAATAGACATGAGAGAAGGTCATCTATCAGAAGAGGAAGAGGAGGGGCACAGTAGTCAGAGGGAGGAGGACTTCTCACCTTGCCCGTGTCCTGTCTTAGGAAAGGCAGAATGTCTGCCAAATGCAAAGTGACTCAACAAAATTCAGACTCTACTTGCTGGGTCCATCTTGCAAAGCAGTCTTCCCACTCTTTCCCCGGAATCTTCATTTCCAATGCCCTGGGCTCTTTGCCATCAATGATTTCATCACTCAAAGGGGTTTCTACCCAAAAGCCCTCCGAGAGATATTGTGTCACTGTCGACTCTGACCTTGTGTCCTTCTCGTGTGGTCTCTCTATAAACCCCCAGGCCAGGACCAATGTTAGTATGCACCTTCTCCACTCCTGTGCTACACAGGCAAGCACATGGGGGAGAATCACACAATCACACTACCCACGGCCACAACAGATCTGTAATCACCCTTGCCTGGGTCCTCAGTGTTGCTCATCAGCCCTTTGTGAGTCTCCTCAGTGATTACCGCCCCCCCAAAAAAAACTGTCAATGTCCATCTTAGTCCTTAAGTACCCTACCCTCCAAATGTGGCCCTAACAAAAGCAAGGTCGTCAGGCATTAATCAGCCAGATCTTGTTGCTACTGGCCTCTGATAATCAGAACCAGGCTGTGGTGTTCTCCAGCTGCACATCGACATCTGCACAGGACACCAACACAAGCAAGGCTGCTTTGTGATCAAAGTGAAAAAAAGAAGAGCACTGTATAGTCACGTCTGAGCAGAGACAGATTGTGAACAATGACCAAGACACAAAAATGCCTGAACATCCCCTTGTCCTGGCTCAGGGAGAGCTGCTCCTTTGCCAGTCACAGCCTTGGCCTTGCTGTAGCCTGATTTCCCCCTGGATAAAATGTATAAAGATACAAATCACAGAATTACTCTCACTTATAGCCAGCATCAAATCTACAGCAATGAGCAATGTCCCCAAACTCCTCAAAATAACCTAACACAAGTCCAAATCCTGTAAGAAATCATTTCGATCATTCTTTGAGACACCCCATAGTTCCCCATGGAAAGGCAGTCTGTCTCTAGAGAGTAATCAATTTAATTTGTGCAGCTACAGGCATGTTCCTTGTATTCTTTGGCTGGAAGGTCTTGATAATGGTAATAATAATTATTGCTATTATCACTTTTGCTACATTCCGTACTAAGTACACATTTAGTCCTTTGATAACAGAAGTGATTTTTACCACTGTAGACATGGAAGCACTAAGACTGAAGGCAATAAAAAGCCATCCAAGTCATAGCTCCAGCAAAGTGAGTCAAGGAATCCATGAGCCTGATTCTGGAACTCATGCTCTTAATGATTGTAGAAAAAATAAACCCCAAATTTATCAAAACCATTCTCTTGCTCCTATCTTCCCCCTACCCCAGCCTCAGAACATGAGCTGTTTCTCCTCTTAATGTCAATCAACTTCTCCCTCTCTCTGCTCTTTGTTCAGCTCTTCTATCTCCTTCAATGCAAGGTTCCAGCAAATACAATATTTTTCTAATTCTCCGACCTTTTTTTCACCAGTAGTACCAGCTCCTCTGTCTATAACTAGATATAAACCTCCTTCATCTGAAAGCCAAACCACAAATTACTTCCACTGACCCCATGGATCCTGTGTGTTTTCCATTTCCAGACTAAGTTCTGGAAACGCCAGTCTGTGTGCACAAGCAGAGCATGACCAATAAGCATGGGTGAATGGATTTTGTGAAGATTCTTTTTCAGTCTGGAAGTGAGTAGAAGGAAACCAAGAGTTCAAGTAAAGCACAATATCTGGAGAAAATTATAAAGCATGGGGAAGTGAAATTGCCCAGGAGTAGACACAGGAAAAGCAATTTTAGAGTAGGCAGGCAACAGTAAAACTATTTTAAGACCCAAAGAGGAATCTACTTATGAGTTTGCCAGAGCTGCCATCACAAAATAAATAACAAAAACTGAAAACAACTGAAGCATTTTTTCCACAGTTCTAGAGGCTGAACATCCAAGATCAAGGTGCCCACATGATATTTTCCTCTGCAGCTCTGTCCTTGGCTTGCAGATGTACTACTTGTTACTGTGTCCCCACATGGTCTTTGCTCTGGGCACACACACATCTGGTGCCTCTTTCTCATAAGAATACTAGACATGTCACGTTAAGGCCTTATTTTAACTTTCTCTCTTTAGAGACTGTATTTTACAATATGATTATGTAAGAGTTAGGGCTGCAACATGTAAATTGTAGGCGGAACACAATATGTCCCATAACACCTAGGATATAGGGGAATAGGAAAGATTAGACAGAAAATGTAGATTGGAATCAGATGCCTTGGAACACAAAACTGGGTCTCCACTCCTTTGAATAGCAGACTATATGACACCTCTCCCCTCGTTAGACATTCAAAATTAAAGACGAAATCTATTAACATGATTTAGTCACAAATAAATTATCTGCCCACATTATAGCATATATGTTGTAACAAGTTTTCCCTCTAAAGAGATTTACCCTCAGATGTAGTCATTCTCCTATTTCTATTTTCTTCCTTCAAACCAAATCTGAGAAGAAGACCCTATAGATATTTAAAAGATTGTCTGAAACTAAATGGAGCCGATGCTGAAGGAAAAGCTTGATCAGCACTTGTAAACATCACATGAAATGCTGAGAAAGCAGAGGAGGCTATTCTAAATATAGGCCACCTGCTTTGCCCAAGGAGTCAGAAACACACTAGAAGAGGGACAGCCGGGTGCTGCAGCAAAACTGGGCACAGGGCTTCAGAGAAGCCCAGGAGAAGGCAGGGCTTCACCCTTCTTTTTCCCATCATTCAAGTCAGATTCCAACCTTCAAATGTGCATTCCTAGTAGAGAAAGGGAAAGTCAAGAACACTTACTGACCATCCACTATACCACAGGGTTAGTGTTTCTTCAGAAGTATTATCTCATTTCATTCTATTATTATATTTACATTTGATTGATGAGGACACAAACTTAGGAGGGAGAAATGACTTCTTCATAAAGAACAGAATAATGAGTGGAAAACTATGTTATTCCAAAATCTGTGCTCCTTGGCACACTGTGTTAGGAGGGTTTTCTCTCCATGATCAGGTATGTCAAAGTCTCTGCAGGATTTGAATTCCCCCTCTGCCTCTGTACCCAAGTACAGTAATGGCGGGGATTGGGCCACTACCAAGGATCTGCTTGAGGACAGCCAGAGCACAAAATCTCTCCCCTTGCCCAGAAACAGCAATATATTAGGTTGAACCATATGAAATTACTTTTTATAGGTCAAAATTTGTCAAAACTGGAAATTTCATATGATTTGATCTAATTGCTTATTCATGGTAATAACCCAAGAGCACTGTAACTGTTATCCGACATGCTGGTAGAGAGTTTCTGACCTAGAAAAGAATTGTGCATGTCCTTTTGCCTCAGGCAACACCTAGAAAACTAGTCTCTTGCCTGGGGAAACATGCCCAGTATCATTCTCTAGTCCAGGAATATACAATCCTTTGGGAAAACAGGGGGAAACCATATTCGAAGTGAGCAGAAATTCAGGCATTCCCCCTGGAATTGCTATTTACACAACTAAAGATGAAAGAGCATCCTAGAAATATCTGCAAATTAAAAAATGTATAGAAAAATAAAATAAAATCCAGGAGCGACACCACAAAGGCTTCCTTCCTTCCCAGGGGTCCTCAAATATTAGGCATAAACTAAAACTCAAGATACCGAAGATCAACCAGAAGTGCATCTGGAGCCATTTCTTCTAAAAGGGCGCTGGCTTCTTTGACTGGTGCTGTGGGCAATTAAAATTCAAATTGGTGTATATTTGTCAATTGTATATTTGTCAATTCCTTCAATATATGGGAAGCACTGAAATTTGAGTTAGCACTTCAGAACACCCAGGGGAATGTTTCCACCTTTAAGATATTTTTAAAGTATTTGATAAATTCCAATTTTTCTAATAAAAATTTGTTATTGGGTCAAGTACTGGGGAAGGAATTTCAAGAAAAAATTTTAAATTCCACTTAATTAATGATATTCACATCTCCCTCCTTATCAGCAATGATTTCCACTGTGTGCACGTTGGAAGAGGCTTTTTACTAACTGAGAAGTTCAGCACTTTGCAAATGAAAGAAGGTTCATAAGAACCCAGGCTGATTCAGTCACAACCACTGTGTGTTTATTACGCTGAACCCAAATTTTATTCATGTGACTGAATGTGTAAGAATTCTTGAGAGCTAAGCACTCAACTTATTCACTGAATTTCTTTAACTTCCCTTTTGTTTCCTAGGAATCATTTAATCCTCACAGATTCTCCCCATTCTATCATTAGTTCATTTTATAGATGAGAAAACTGAGTGATATGGTGTTTGCATTCTCAAGTTCCTGGAGCAAAAAAGCAATAAAGCAGAATATTAAAACAGGCACTCTGACATCAGAGTCCATGTTCCCTTCACCAAGATACTGTCACTCACAAGCTTCTAGTGGGCATGGCTATCACCCCTCCCCCTAAACAAGGACCATTATAAAGGTATGATGGCAAATGGCAACAGACCATGATCTCCTCCACTCATTTCAGAAAATGGGCAGCATGCATGTACACAGACACACACACACACACACACACACACACACAATATGGAGCCTTTCTTCCTCTTTTGAAATCTCCAAACTTCTCACACAGCCCTTGTGGCACCTAAGGACTGTCCCATGTCCATTAAAGCCAGTTAGAAGGTTTCCAAAGCTCTCATTTTGTCAGTGAGACACACTGTCAAGTATTTCCTCTTTTTACAGAATTGACTCTCCTTTGAACCTCTGACCCCCACTGAAATGAGAAGGAGCAGCAGATGGCCCCCTTGCCGCAAGAAAGCAACCCATCTCAACTTGCCTTAGACTTTTGTCTTTGACAACCAAACACAAACCAGTTGGACCCTTTAGCTTTAGAGGTACAAAAAAACTCATAAAATTAGACGTACTTACAGTACTTAAGACTCTCAATCCATTGAAATTACAACAAATATTTTTAACATATAAAATTAATCCTGTTCATTCTGATCAAATATTACTATTAAAAGACATAACTGAGTTTTTGAATCCTTAATAGACTGTTACTATGAAATAAATGACTGTAACATGGTTCCAAACACAGGAACCTACAAAGAAAACCAGCTCTCTCTTCTTCACCTTCCTCTGTGTCCTCACAAGAAGACGAGAAATTGTCCCTTCCGTGCACCAGGAGTGATGAGATGTGGCATTTGCTCCAGATCTGCCAAGATGGTCCTGAGCTCTGAACCATGACATAATCGGAGGACTGCTGTATCTCCCCAGACAATCCTGATCCGGAAGGGACATAGGATGGGAAGTTGACCCCATACTCTTCATTTGTATCTCTAAGAAAAGCAGGAGCTCGTCGGCCAAAAGATGAACACTGCCACCTGCTGAAAGCAGAGAACAGATAAGTGTATCAGTTTATGAACCAAAACCAGGGCAACTTGTCCCAGGTTTTACCTGTAGGGGTCATTCAGGAAAATGCAGAGACCTGCTGTGGCAATTACTTGATTAATATCCCACAGTCCCAAGCAGAGGAAGCACGTTTGTTCCAGGAGAATCATCCAACACCTCCCCAAGGACTAAACAGACAACACCCTTACCTTCATGATATTAACAGCTCCCATTTTATCTGGAATTCCCATGTCCTACAAGTCCACAAATCAGTAATAAATTCATTTTAAATCCTCTAGATAAAACAATCATTAATTCCAAACACAAGAGGGAATTTGGGACCTGGGAGAAGCTGGTAGTTTGGCCCCAGGTATAACTCAAGGAGCTCCTCCTGCTACTTTCTCCTGCCCCCTCCATATTCTCAGACAATAGCCATCCTGGGAATTTCTTTTAAAAAATAAGGTGTTCCAGAGGGAAGGGCAGGTCAGTGAGGGTGGTAAGATGGGGTGAAAGACTCAAGTTATACCAACTTCTAAACACACATTATTATCTCTAAATTGGGGCTCATAATCCCAACTTCATTCCTCTTAAGAACTGATCTATGCAAAAGTCTTGTAAGCTATAAAAAATATATAAATTTTGGAGTTTTTCTTTTTCTTGCTCACTTCAGAAAGTAATCTGATAGGGCAGAAGGAAGCCAGGTCAGTTAATTAGAAGATTGTTTCAGTTTCTAGTACCATACTGATGATGAGATTGATTATAGATTACAGATCAAAAGAGCAAAATGACTGGACAGCTAAAAATTATTTTTCAATTGAGGCAAATGCTTACAATTTGGTGGATAGATTAAGAAAATAAGGAAGAGAGTCCGTGATGATTCCATTCTAAGTAGGATGAGCGCTAAGACAACAGAGGAGATGGAAGGAATATGGAGGTGGTAAATGCACTCAGCTCTCCTCATCGATGGACTCAATCAACTATGGACGGAAAGCATGCTTTTGCATGGAATCTGTAATGAATGTATACAGATTTTTTTCTTTGTCATTACTCCCTAAACAATACAGTAAAATAACTATTTATGTAGTATTTACATTGGGTTAGCAATTACAAGTAATTTAAGGATCATTTAAAGTACACAGAGTATGGATAGGCCATAGGTTAATACTAGACCATTCTATATAAAGGACTTGAGAATCTATGGATTTTTGATATCCAATGGGGCCCTGAAACCAGCCTCCTTACTGATACAGAAGGATAATAGCTGTAGTTCTCTTTCGGACTTAATGAGATAAAAAGAAAATAAAGTTGGCAAGATACATGAGTTAAGAAAAGCTATGTCCTCAGTCTTGGAATTGACAAGGAAATTTAGGAGGACAGAAACCACCAAGTTCAGGGTGGCCTAGTAGAAAACCCAAAAACCCCCTGTTTTCTGTTACTTGTAGCCAGAACCATCCTAATCAAGACAACAGTGCTTTTGAATTAAGCAAAAGAAGAAGCAATTGTGGTAAGACAATTAAAGCAATCACAGATCTTTTGACTCAGTTTACAATTCTTTGTGTTTATAAAGGAATCCGTCTTCAAACAGCAGGTTTTTTTAACTTCAGGTTTCCTTCACTTAGAAACTCAAAAAGGTAACTTGTTTTGATAACACAACAATGAAAAGACAAAGATAATAAATTCACTTGTCATTTAAATTAAGATGACTGATGTGTTTAAATGGCAGTGAGTGTAAGAGATGTATGTAAAAAGCATAGTTTGGTTAAAAATACTTATTTTTAACTTTAAAATAGCAATTATGCTAACTCATGAGGTATTCTAGTTTTAGCTATGAGTTGTTAGAAAAGTTATTTCATTTTTATGACAATTGTCCTCTTCCATAAAATCCTATACAAAATCTAAATCCTAATGAAGAAGATGGATTAGACCATAATCATCTGCTCTGATGACCTCCTCACTTCTCAGAGCTGCTATCCAACACAGAGCCTTTAAAGGTCAATTTACCTAATTGATTTAAAAAAAAAAAGGAAATACACAATTCTCTCCTAAAACATCTGCAATACATTAAGGTGAGTTATATCTCAACTATGATTTCTGAGAGAATAATACTGTCTACTTTCCTGAAAAATGTGTTGATACACAGTGGTTGGTAAGTTATCTATCACAAAATAACAACTGTTCACTACCAAGATTAATGTGTGCCAGATATTCCTAGTCCTCAAAAGCTGAACTACTCTTAACACTTTTCAAATGAGGAAATCAGGACAGCATGGTGAGACAACTGGCCCCGTGGTAAAGCCTGGGCTCAGGGTATCTATCCAGGGGATCTGATCTGGCTGCAGCCCCACACTTCCTTTCACCCCAACTAAAACCAAAATTGTTGATTGTCACTTTTCTCAGGATTTTCAGTATTTGAAGGCTTACTTTTAAGTGTGTGGGGCTATCTGAGAAACCTGATAAATATTAGCTTCAGATAAATTTCCTTAGAACATAAAAAAACTAAAGGAATAAGTTATTTTCTGGCTAAAGGCTTCCTATACCTCAATTGATCTGTAGGACATAGGATTTCTACTACCATAGGTGCACTGACTCTTTTGAATGATGGAGCATATTAGCATACAGCTATAGACTTAGACAGGCAAGAGTTGGTTTCTGCTGCTTCTTTAGAGGATTTGGGGGGGGGGGGATGGGGCAGGATTGAACCCAGGGGTGCCCTATCACTGAGCTACACCCTCCAATCTTTTTTATTTCTTATTTTGAAAGAGGTCTCTCTAACTGGTTGATAGCCCTACTGAGTTGCTGAAGTTGGCTTTGAACTTGCAATCCTCCTGCCTTGGCCTCCAGAGTCACTGGTATTATAGATGTGCTCTACCACACCCATATTTTTTTAGGGTTTTAAAAGAAGTAGCCACAGTGGGGAAAGGATAGTCTCTTTAATAAATGATGTTGTAAAAATTGAATATCCACATGCAAAAAATACAATTGAGTCTTTGTTGCTGTAGTCTGGACTAAATCTGGAATGTCCCTGAGCCCCTGTGTTAAAGGTTTGGAATCTACTGGTGCTATTGGGAAGTGGTGGACACTTGAAGAGTTGGGGCTGAGTGGAAAGTTTTAGACCACTAGGGACATGTCCTTGCAAGGGCATTATGGGACCCCAGTCTCTTCCTCTCTCTCTTTTGTATCCCAGCATGAAGTGAGCAGCTTTGCTCCACCACATGCTCCCACCATGATGTACTGCCTTTCTGCAGGCCCAAAAGCAATGAGATCAACTGATCTCAGAGTGAATATTCTAAAATCATGACTCAAATAATTTTCTTCTCTTTGTAAGTTGATTGTCTCAGATATTTGTTAATACTGATGGAAAGCTCACTAACACCCATACCATACACAAAAATCAACTCAAAATGGATTGAAAATTTAAGCATTAATACCTTAAGCCATAAAACTCATAGAAGAAACTAAGAGTTGTTTTGTGGCCTAAGATATGGTCTGTTTTAGAGAAGGACCTGTGTGCTGCTGAAAAGAAAGTGTATCCAGTCATTGATGGATGAAATATTCTATAAATATGTGTTAAATCTAAATTATTAATTCTGTTTTTTAGTTCTATAGCTTCTTTGTTTAGTTTTTGTTTGGAGGATATCTCTGGTGGTGAGAGAGCTGTGTTAAAATTATCCAGTATTTTTGTGTTGTGGTCTATTTAATCATTAAAATTGAAAAGCGTTTGTTAGATGTACATAAATACTACATTGTTTGAAGCATAAATATTTATGATTGTTATGTCTTGATTAAAGTATGAAAGTCCTTCTTTGTCCCTTCTGATTAACTTTGGCTTCAAGTCCACTTTATCTGATATGATGATAGAAACTCCTGCTTATTTATGAGATCCACGTGAATGATATATTTTCTTCCCATCCTGTTACCTCAAGTCTGTGAATTCCTTTGCCTATGAGGTGAGTCTCTTGGAGACAGCATATTGGACCTTAATTTTTTAATCCAATCTGTCAATGTCTTTTGAATGGTGAGTTTAGGCCATTTACACTCAATGTTATTATTGAGATATGATTCTTATTTTCCCTATCATTTTGGTTTATTTCTATTTTTTGCTTTTAATTAGTTTCTTTGATTGACTATTCTTCTAGTGTAGTTCCTCCCTGTGCTGGTTTTCACTGTTATTTTTTATTTCTTCTTCATGAAATCTTTTATGAAGTATGTGTTGTGGTGCAGACTTTCTAGTTGTGAATTCTTATAACTTTTGTTTATTAGGAAGATTTTTATTTCATTGTCAATTCTGAAGCTTAATTTTGCTGGGTGTAGTATTCTTGGCTGGCATCCATTTTCTTTCAGAGCTGTATATATTATTCCAATATCTTGCTTTGAGGGTCTGTCTGGGTTGAGAATTCAGGTGAGATCTGGATTGGTTTCCCTCTAAATATGACTTGTCATTTTTCTCTAGTAACCTTTAAAATTTTATCCATATTCTGTATGCTAGGCATTTTCATAATATTGTGACTTGGAGTGGGTCTGTTGTAAGTTTATATATTTGTGGTCCTGTAAGCCTCCTGTATCTCATTTTCCATTTCCTTCTTTAGGTTTTGGAAATTTTCTGGTATTATTTCATTGACAAGATTGTGCATTCCTTTGGTTTGTATCTCTGAGCCTTCATCTACTCCAACAAATCTTAAATTTCTTCTTTTCAGATTTTCTCATATTTCTTGGAAGTTCTGTTCATGGTCTCTTAACATCATTTCTCCATGGTCAACTTTACTTTCAAGATTATATATTCTGTTCATTGCCTGAAATTCTGTCTTCCAAGTGTTCCAGTCTGTTGATCATGCTTTCCATTGGATTTTCATTTGGCTTATTCATTCCTTCATTTCCAGGATTTCTGTTTGATTTTTTTTTTTCAGAATTTCTGTCTTTTTATTGATGTGATCTTTCACTTCCTGTATTTTCTCTCTGATGTCACTCCTTACATTTTTCTTTACCTTGCAGATTAGTTTAACTATGTACATTCTAAACTCCTTCTCTGACATTTCTTACATTGTGGTGGTAATGGATTCTGCTATTGAAGTGTCTTGGTTTGTTTGGACTGATTTTTTTCTTGCTTTTTTATGTTGTTGGTGTGTCTTCCCCTCTAACAGTATGGATCTGAGGCAGTAGCATTTCTACCCTGTAGACTTACAATGTCCCTGAAGGTTACCAGTACCTCACTGTTTAGGAGGAGACAAATAATAGCAACAACCAATGCAAATAATGTACTGCATTAAACCAAATAGTTCCTGCTGTAACATCTACAATGTTGTCCCAATAAACAGAAATGATATGATCAGTTATTGCATACAATAAAAGCAGTAAGTTTGCAAAAGGGTTTACAATTTCAGATGGACAGGGAGAGAACAGAAGTGATAGAAAATGTGATGATTATGAGGGAGGAGGAGAGAGGATAGAAGTAAAAAATTATAGGAAGAATGAAAGACAGAACAATAGAGATTAGCTCTTAGCAGAAGAAATGATTCAGGGGAAAGAGATAAGTGAGAGAAACATATATAAAGTGAAATTTTAAAAAATTAAAAATAAAAGAATACAAAACAAAATTGAAATATACTAATCAAACCTCCTAGTCCTCAAAGAAACTGATCCATTAAAACAAAAACTGGTTTCAAAAATGCTAGAAATCAAAAAAGAAAAAAAAATGTATGAATATGTATAAATGTCCATGAACCACTAAGGTCACAATTAAGGAGAGAAAAGAGAAAAAGTAAAAAAAAAAAAAGATTCCAATGAAAAATTAAAGCACTGTTTCCATTGGAGCTCAAAAGATTCTCAGCTTCCTTTCTCAGCAGCTAGGTGGGGTTGTCTGGAGTGTGATGCTTGCTCCACCCTCTGGGTGGTATTGCTAGGGTAGGAGAGGTAATTGCATAGGTGGAACTCCTGGAGTAGAAGTTTAGGCTTAGGTAGCCTCCAGGCTCTTCATTGGATGCCTATTGGTCTGGAGATTCTAAATCAGTGTACCTCCAGGGCCCAGCAACTGCCTAAACATTGGAAGACTGCACCCCAGAATCTTCCCTGGGTTCCACTTGTGGGGTGGAGGAGCCAATTCTTAGTCCACTGAGTCACCTGTGGATCCCAAGGTGGTCTTAGGTTCAGACTCCAAACTCAATCTCTCCTGCCCCTGCCCCTTTAAACTCCCGACCAGGTGCATCTCTCCCAGCCAGTTCTGCAAGCAACCAGATTAGAGGGGAAGAGCTGAGTTGTTTACCAGTTGTCCCTTGTGTAAACATCTCTCCATGTTTGATTTTCTCCTGTTCACTTAGCACACTGTATGTTATGCAGTGTGGGTTTGCCAGGCTTTTATTTCAGGTTAGACTTTGATTTGCCAGGAATCAGCTCTCTGAGCTGCCAGCTCCCTTAAGTGCTGGTCCCCATGCCATGGATGCAAAAATGATTCCTTCCTCTGTCCACACACCAACGGGAGAGATGCAATTTCTTTCTCGTACAAGGCTATATTGTTCAGCACTACTTTCAGTTTAGTCAACCAGTGTCTTTGATCTCTAAACTCTCTGTACCTAGAAAACCCTCAGTCCTCCTAAAAATGCGGGTTCCTTTAACTCCCTTATCCTTCCACTGTGCTCACAGAGGAAAAGCTCTGGCTGGTGGCTCTGGCTGCAGCAGTGGCTGTGGCGCTGCAGATTTCTTCCTTATTTTATTATATCCAACCTCCTGAGTACCTGATCTCCTCTGAGGGTCCACTATTAAATTCCAGCAAAGTCTCCTCCTTTTTATTCTTTCATTCTTCCTCCTTGCTGAGAAGCTGCCTATCTGCTTTCTGGGTTTCATGCCATGGTGCAGCCAGGAAAGTGACCTTCTGTGTCCCATCATCGTGAAACTCCTATTTTATTTTTGTTTTAATTTTTCTTCTTAAGGTTAAACATCTATTGACCATCTAAGGGGTAAATCTCACTTCATTCCATCCTACAATACACCTTATACTCTCTTTCCATGATAAATCCTTTTTACTTAAAAAAAAAAAAAAAGTGTAATAGAGCTCTAAAACCAACATCACCAGTTAATGTCTGAATATCTTTGATAAATTACTTCTCTGTGAGCCACCTTCCTCATTTTAAAGTCGGGGTATTTCTCTACTTTAATGCAGGGAGGCTGAATGAGAGCATCTAGCTCCAGCAGCTGGGCCACGTCTGGACCACGGTGAGCACTCAGCCGTATTGGTTACGGCTTCATTATTAAGGAGTTGTAGAGATCCGCTGTAAGGCACAGTTCCCACAGTTACAGCTCAGACTAGCACTTTACATATGTTAAGAATAAAGCTCATGTTAAGTATTCTGACCACAAAAAAAAAAAAAAGAGAGAGAGAGATAAAAAAAGAAAAATTGTTGGCGTTGGTGGGTATAGTCAGTGTCCTGACCGTGATGATGGTATCGTGGGCAGGTACAGATGTCCAACTCTTCAAAATGGGTCCTTTTTTGGTATATCAATTAAGCCTTGTGTGAAAAGGAAAAAATTCTATAAGATTCTCATGACTTTTCCTGCTCTAAATTCAGGCATCCTTAGTTTTAGCTTGTTTTTTATCTTTTAGCATTAATCTTTAATATGAATTTGGGCACTTTCACAATCTTTTCAAAAAGTTATTTTTTAATATCCCAGCAATTCTCAGGTTGGTGTTCAATTATTTTCTCTCATACTGCAATTGTTGTCCTAGCAGGTTTTTAAATTCAATAGTGCATCCCTTCTGTTTAACATTCCTTAGAGATAAACCTGCCTACATTTTTCAGTCCATTATCAATTGAGAATATCTTTGCTATTAAATAAGAACTATTTTGATTATCCTCATGTCACCAGTAAAACATATAATAGATATATAATTCATAAGGGATTTTCTCTCAAAACTTTATTCACCAGAAATCATATCAGTGGCCTTCAAAGTGGAATCCAGGCAGCACACTGCTAAATCACTCTGGTTTCTTTTATCAGCATCATGATGCTATTAAAAAATAAACTGCACTTGAAATCACTAGAGACACCAAATCCTAAGCTGCTCCTGCCATTCCCACCAAATAACATCAGGAAATAATAAGGCGCCATCAGTTTTAATGGTTTTATTATGCAAAGAGAAGATCAGAGTGCATGAAGAGAGGACTTGCAGAAGGGAAAGTACATGAAATGTGAAAAGAGCTTGCTCTTCTTCAGGAAGCCCCAGGTCTTGACCACAGTTGCTGGCAAGGCTGCTCCCCAGCACACCTCTCCAATCAACGCCATATCCTGCAGGTATTGTCCTTGCTACCTGAGAAAACAAAATTCACAGTCATTTTTTTTTTCTTATTCACTTCACTCTCTTTTTTAACCAAGTTGACATTTTCTGGGTCACTGCCACTTAGCAATATGCTAAATGTGCTAGACTCTCAGCATCTAGCTGCAGAGACTGAGCAGCGCAGGCATTTTTGAAATAGAGGTTTTCCTTTTGTTTTGTTTTTCCCTATGATACCAGTCAACTGCAAATTGAACAGCTTCACCTCCTAGTCCCACCACAGCCAGGCTGAAATACAGTCAACTCGAGCATCTCCGAGGTTTGGGGAACAAGCTGGGGAGCCTTCCAGAATGTCAGTAGGTCTCCTCAGCAGCAGTGGTGCTGTGGTTCTCTCTCCTCCAGGGACCAGGTCTGAGCCATCATGATCAGAAGGGTGAGGGCTGTGGGAACTAGAGAAGCCTGTGGACCCCATGCAGCCCACAGGAGACTCCTTGCATTTGAAAAGATGGAAGAACACACTGGCCACTTGTCTGCCAGTCTGTGATCCTAAGCCAACTAAAAAGTAAATGCAGTTAATCACAGGAGGGTCCACCCAGAAAATAGGACAGGCCAATTCAATAAAGTGGTTGTTCTGCTGGTGGCAAGACAGAAGTGTCACTCCACTCTAACAAACTCTGTCATCCAGTCCACCAGTTTTTAGCACTTGATGCTTTGGGATACAATTAAAAAAAAACAAAAACAAACAAACAAACAAAAAACCAATTATGTCTTTAAAGAGCTCAGGAATATAAGTGCCAGCACTTAAACAAGGCACAGACAACTAATATTCCTTTTTATAGTCTCCAGGGTCATCTGTGAAACTGGTTGGGGAAAGTGACACCTCAGAGCCAGCCTCACAAGAAACTTGAGACACAGGAAGGTGGGTCCCTGGGAGCCTGCACAGCCACCTTCCTCCTAGTTACAGGGGCTTCTGCAGGGCCATCTTGCTGCCTCCTGTGACTTTCCTCTTCGTGGGAAGGTGGAAAGGGATCTGACACTGGGTTCACAATAGAGCGTATGGCCAACTGGGGTCGTGTTCTAGGAATATGCACATTTTAGTTAACACTGGTGTTATGGTTTAGACAGGTGTCTCCCAAAAGCTCACGTGTGAGACAGTGCAAGAAGGTTTAGGATGGAATGATTGGGTTATGAGACCCTTAACCTAATTCGTGAATTAATCCCCAGATAGGGATTAACTGAGTGTAAGTATTAGGTGGGTAGGGCGTGGATGGAGGAGATGGGTCCCTGGGGGTATGGCTTTGGGTATATATTTTGTCTTTGTTGAGTAGAGCGCTCTCTCTCTCTGCTTCCTGGTGCCATGTTCCCAGCTGCTTTCCTCCACCAGACACTTCACCATGCTCTGCCTCACCCCGTGCTCTGAGGAATGGAGCTGGCTGGCTGTAGACTGAAACCTCTCAAACCATGAGCCTCAAAATAAACTTTTCCTCCCTAATTATTTTTATCAGGTCTTTTGGTCACAACAGTGAAAAAGTCGACTAAAACAACTGGAAAATCATAAGCCCTAAGAAAATAATTTGTAATTTTAGAACTCATCCACAATTAAGTAGAAATGGAAGGTATTTTGAAGGACAAGGAGAAAGAATTCTCAGCACCCCTGAAATTATATGACTAAAAAGCCGTCTAATGTGTCAGCTAATATGTAAAGCCAAGTTTGATTGTGAGACATTTAACTTCTTAGATGAGTTTGGCAACTTTAAAGTTTACTTGGCAGAATGAAAGTCACTGAGAACTAGGCAGATCAGTTCCAGGCCCCCTTGGGGCATCCCCACCACACACCCCACCAAGGCCTCTCCTAGAGGCACCACACTAACTACACCCCTTGACCTTGCCATATGTCTCTCTGTTCTACAATCTACATTAACCTGTTTTAACCTGTTCAAGTCCAGCTCTTATAAAATGCTCCTGATGTGGTTAATTCACAATAAATGGCCAATGATTGGGGAAATGCTCAATATATGCTCTTTTCCACAAATATTAGCATTTTTATCAGAGGATATCTGAAGACAACACAACTTAGCTAAAAAAAAAAAAAAAAAAAAATCTCTAATGGGCTATGAATACACTGCAGACGCATGCCGGGCCTGACTTAGTTAGGTGTCTAAGACTCAATGACACCGATTGTATATCCGCCACTGCACCCAGGGATAATGAGGAAATGTGGTCACCTGCAAGCCAGACTCCCAAACCACTTCCCTATCTAGAGCAATTCAAAAAGCCTTAGAATCAGTGGTGGAACTCACTCCTGTGGGACTTGATACGACTAAGATTAAATAACAGGGATGAAATGGCTTTCCAAGACGAGCCTGGGATCTTGGCAAGGGGTAGGAGACAGAGGTGACCTCCTTGCAGCCTCTAGTGTGAGAACTCTAACAGCCTTTTAAAAGGAAAACTAAGTCTGTGGCTGTGTTTTTCCCACACCTGTGATGACTATGTTGCCTTTATAGTTGAAAGCACATGAAAATATTTCATCAGTGTGTCCCTCGAGGACCTGCAGGCACTGGCCAGTCTGCGCGTCCCAGATTCGGGCTGTTTTGTCCGAGCTGCCAGTCAGAAGACGGTTCCCTTGCGGGTTGAAAGAAATCTGCAAAGAGAAAGAAAAAAGGAAAAACAATCACAGGTTTGTGTAATGGTTCCCAGGAGGCCTTCATCAGCAAAAAAGGGGACATAATTACACACCCGTCACCTCACCAGCATGGTATTTATTCTTAAACAAAGCAGTTTCTTCATGACAGGAAAAATATTGAACATAAAAACTGAAATCTCGATGGGGAAGTTTAATTGTCTGCCCCTCACAGTTATAAGGACAAGGACCAAAGCACCCTAATAATTTGAGTATTTCCCCACCCAGCTTCTTTCCAAAGCTTCGTAATCCCCTTCCCCATGAAAATAAAAAGGAGGGCCCTGCTGTGGAAGAAAACACATGCCAGCCCATTTCATCTCTGCCACACAATTTTCTGTAATCAAAAGCATACTAATCAGTCAGGCATGGTGATGCATGCCTGTAATCCCAGCACTTTGGGAGGCTGAGACAGGAGAATTGTGAGTTCAAAGCCAGCCTCAGCAATGGTGAGGTGCTAAGCAACTCAGTGAGACACTGTCTCTACATAAAACACAAAATAGGGCTGGGGATGTGGCTCAGTGGTCGAGTGCCCCTGAGTTCAATCCTCGGTACCAAAAAAAAAAAAAAAAAAAAGTATACCAATCCCTGTCAAGTCCATGCCATAAGTGATGTCAAGGTCCACAAGAAAGGACTTCCTCTTTTATTGCTGCCCTAATTCCAGCATTTTCCATAAATGTTTGGGAACCTCCCACATGCCCACCATGGTCAGAGGAACCTGCTCGTCCCCATTTCTTCGGCTGTTACACTCATATGCCTCTCTGATCAAGGATTTGGGCAACACCCTCTATGACTGCAGGCATGAAGAGGGCAGGGCCTGCTTCTCTCCACTGTGTCACCAGTGCCTGCACAAAGCCCAGCACAGCAGAAGCTGTTAAGTTAGGGCTTAACATATTTCATATTTACACATCCATAGAAACAGAGGTGTACTTGCTGAGGGGAAATTCTACTCAGGAACAGGGCCAGGGCTCCCTCCTCATCCTGCCCTCCATGTCCCACCTTCCCTGCCCCTCCTGCCACCCCTATATCTCTCAGCCCAGAAAGGGTGTGGGCTGTGTTGCCAAGGAGACCAGAATTGACCAGTCAAAGGGCAAGGACCACCAGCAGCAGGTGCAGAGGTGGGTGGGGGGGTGAGAGTTCAGCAAGGACAGCTCTGGGGTCTGGAACAGGGCCTGGCGAAGCCTGAAACCATCAGGCTGGTCCAGGCCAAGGAAGGAGCAGACATGACCTCAGGGACAAGACCCAGGATGTGGGCTGAGCTGGCAGGTGAGAGTCACCAAGTCCCTGCTTACTCTACAATGTTCCATGACACAGGTACACCTCAGAGCATCCACCGTGTGGCTCTGCTCCGTGAGTAAGCTTTTGGGAAGAGTTTACACAGAATCCTGAGATACAGCTCTGGAATTTCAAAGTGGATAATTTTGAACTTGAAGTGTTAACTATTTTCAAGAAATACTTCCTCAGTTGAATCTTATTCATTCAACACTTGATACTTGATGCACAGCATGGTTTTTGTATAACATGTTTATTAGAACCAGAAAATGCTCTTCATAAGCCCCTTAAATTACTGTATTAAATATTTTCAGCTCATTGAATCTTTTGCTGATGGTTGAAAAGAATGTTATTTTGTATTTTTTTAATGTTTGAGAAATAATTTACTATGCTGAGTTTGAAGGAGGACCTTAAAAATAACATCTGTAGTGGTCAATTTGAATTGTCAACTTGATTGGATTAAGAGATGCGGGGATTATGGGTGTGCTGGTGAGGGTGTGTCTAGGAATGATTGGTATGTGGGATAGACAATTGAAATGGAGACTGTCCCTAAGCATGGGCAGCACTAGCCAATAGGATGATGGCTTGGATGGAATAAAATTTGGAAGAACAAAAAAGCAGCAGCAGATGCAAGCTCGATTCTTCTTGAACCGGTTCTTGATTGCTGCTGCAATTGTCTTCA